>JAQSUU010000561.1:0-300000 GCA_038087645.1 Saccharum hybrid cultivar R570 | reverse complement strand
GAGTTATCTGATGCATGACATGGATTGGTCCCAGCATTTGTCGTTCGTGCCCTACCAAACACAGCGGAGATAGGCTGGCCATCGGCGCCGGTATATGTCACGCTATAAAGCAGCTAAGTATCTTGTCCATTGGATGATCTTTACTTTTGGAACAATCATGATTTATACTGCATGCCGGAATTTAGTATTCTGCCTGTCCGTTCAAATCTTTATTTCTTCGTGTGCACCTAAACTTGCATAATTAAAAAGCATCTACTTGGCAAACATTTTCGTGAATAGAAACAAGAAAATTAACGGTGAAAACTGATAGCACGTAGGTGTGATATGGTCACTGACGATAATGACTAAAGCTAGTAACGTCAGCATCAACGGATACGGACAACCTGCCCCGCCTGCGCACAGCGACGGCACGCCACATCGCACCTGTCACGAGTGGAGCGGCCAGGTGCAGCAGTTGTGGAGTGACTTTCTTGCTTCCTGAGCCCCTGACATGGAAGGAAGCCAAAGAACATGACCTATTGAATGCTAGACGGCAAGTTTTAATTCATCATCATCCACAGATTCACGTTGTCACATCCCAAGACAGCGATTCAAGGAGTGACAGCTTTTCTATGATTATATGAATTTAGGAAATAATCGTAACCATACAAGGCTTGATGTAAATGTTTGTCATTGGAGCTATAACCATATTGATCGTACAAGATACAAGTGGTACATTGATCGTAATTTATTTACATCTTGATCAGCTCCAAGTGCCTAAGTATTTATCCTTGCCTTGAATGCCAAGGTGCCATCCGGTGTTAGCACTTAGTTCACACATATTAGATATATAATTAATTTTACCAAAATATGTTCCATACACAAAAAAAAACAAGAAAACCAGCAGTAGTTATCTTTTCAATTTTGCGAAGTAGAAGCTTTTTAATTTTGCAAGTCTAGGTGCGCACGAAGAAATAAAGATTTGAAAGGACAGGCAGAATACCAAATTCTGGCACACAATATAAATCATGATAGTTCCAAAAGTAAGGATTATCCGATGTGCAAGCCAGTTAGTAGCTTTACAGTGGACATATACTGGCGCCGATGGCCAGCCTATCTCCGCTATGTTTGATAGGACACGATCGACAAATGCTAGTACCAATCCATGTCATGCGTTCACTAGGGCAGATATGGGCTACAGTCCCGGTTGAAAAACCCCTTCAGTTCCGATTTTCCAACCAGGACTGCGAATCCCGGACTAAAGGCCCCTCATAAGTCCCGGGTCAGGGAACTAGGACTGAAAGGGGACCTTAGAGCATCTCCAACAGGACCCCTACTTGACCCCCTACTTCAGATTTAGGTAGTGGAGGTCAAAAAAACTAACTCCAACAGGCCCCCTACTAGACCCCCCCATTTGTTGGCCTCCTACTTTTCCCCCTCCACCTTCTACTTCTGTTGGCCCCCTACTCTCCACCGTGCAAAATCTGGATGAGAGAGATGACAAAAGAGCCCCACATGTCATTGACTACTGAAACGAATTTGAGTAGTATGGTTTAGGTAGTATTGCTGGAGTTAGAAGTAAAATATGAGTAGTCTCAAAATAGATGGCTTCCTAAATAGAGAAGTAGGAGGTGTGTTTTAGGTAGCACTGCTGGAGATGCTCTTACCAACTGGGACTAAAGTTACCTCTAGCCGTAGCCCCAGGTGGACACTTTTAGTCCCGGTTGGTGTTACCAACGGTATTAAAGGTTCCATTTTTTCTTTTTCTTTTTTTTCTTTTATGCTTTCTTTTCAATTCAATTCTTTTTTGTTTCAATTAGTTTTTCGTATATATATTCTATGCTACTAATATACGTCCATACATATAAGTTTCCGTTCGAGCATTAGACATATATATACACACACACAAAATGTATGAAACTATACAAATATTTCAAAAGCTTGTACATGGAACTATACATAAGCTTACAGAAGCTTGTACTGTCCTTGGGATTACATTCAATCCTAATCTTCATCATGGTTGGGAACTAATTTTCCGTCATAGTAGTACTGTCCATTGAAATCTACAACCTGACCAACAATAAATCCTGCCAATCCCTCTTGAATTGCTTTGATTTGCTCCTGTGGTAGAACCTTTTGCTTCTTCCATTTAAGCTTCGAATAAAAAAATATATGATTAGTGTGTGTGTATATATCAACACAATGGTAATAAATAAATTGTGTATATTGTTTACGTACTTTGAGGTGTTCTTCATTTGTTTTCAATGAGTAATGCATGAGGTGCTCACAAACATAGTATCCACATAAGTTGTTCCCCAATTCCTGCCTCAGACACCACTTACAAGAAAACGATGCATCAAACAATCAAGCATGGTAATGATGAATTGAATGAAATAAAGATGCAGGCACCTAGCTAGTACTTACTTTGTGGTCGATTAACTTTAGAGGCACCTCCCATTCACCTCAGTGTTTTGAAACGAACATTGCCCAAGCACTGCCCAAGAAAATAAATAAATGGAATTATTCCCATGATATCAAGAAAATGGCGTAAGATGTATAGTGAGAGACCAAAATTACCTATGGAGAATATCTATCATGTCTTGGTACTCCTCTCTATTTTTTCTCAATGAGTCCAAGATAACGATGCTATTGCTGTAAGGATAGATGACCAACAGTATCAAGTGAAAGCTGCATGTTTACATGCAGACATACCTCTAATTACACTCAACATGGAGTAAGCAAAACAAAATGTGTACAGGACAGTAACACTCACTTGAAGTTGTAAGGGAAGAGTATCATTGTCTTGTGATGCTAGTTATGTAAGAACCTGATGTCACACTCCAATTAAAGGACAATATAGAGTGCATACATCTTATGTGCGCCCGGGAATAGTCGCACACATGAGCCGACAAATTAACAGAAGTATCATCACTGTGTACATACATCATGATATTACGTCACGTAGTTCTTAACATAATAATCGGAAAAGTAAATAACAACCCTCAAACGTAGTGACTTCTCCACAGGGAAGGCCGACTGGTTGACCCAAACCTAGTAATCTTCGGGGAAATCCTCGTAGAAGCTGTCATCTGTTACACATCTGGGATTTTTATCCAAAAACAAAATAATAACAAGTGTGAGTACACTCGTACTCTACAAGTATAGTATGAAGATTCATGAGGCTCAAAAAGGATAGACACGGTTGACTGCAGTTAGCACTTTTATTAGATCCACATTTTTATTATTAATTATCATCAAGTTATGCATAAGCTCTCGTTTGACCCACATGATCACCTACTAGAATTAAGGAGAGAAATTGATCATCATCATAATCTCATCATCATCGTTATAAGTCATCCACATGTCAAGTAACTGTTTATTCTGAGTTTTCCGGGCCACTCGTGACCGTGAGCACGGCTATTATAATAGTTTAACACTCTGCAGAGGTTGTGCATATTTACCCATGAGTCGTGTTGCCCATATGTCCGGGGCCCGTTGACCCCCTAACACTCCCAAGGTGAGCAGGCAGGGTACACTATTGAGCCTTCCATAGGCTTCTTCTAACAAGTTAGGGCTGCGAGGTTTCCTCGGTAGGCAGATATAGAGAACCCTTTTCGATGGCACAATTCCCGTAGGCTATACATATCAGAACAGAGGTAGTTCTATACCCAAAGTGGCAAGCCACTCTTACGCCCTTTCGGGTAACCTCTAACAAGCTAGAAAAGATCCTATTACTGAGCTAAAGCCAGAGCCATGTGACTCTCACGGTTGCACTGTCAATCCCAGCTTTTGCCGATAGATAAGTCCTTACAGAGGGTTTAGGGCAACATGATCAACATCATTTGCACCTTCACCCTAAAGTTCAATTGTTACCATCATATTTATCTGTTGGTTCCATTAGTCATAGTGTAGATCATGTTTAGTTAGACCACTAGCATTCTACCCATATGCAATAAAACCCATAGGAAACAAGGTACAAGTCATCAATGGCTAGCATGTCCTTATAGTCGAGCAAAATTAGACACATGCATAATGAGCAAATTATTTAATGAATAGGACATCAAGATAAGCCCATGCTATACTTGCCTTAGTTCACGAACTGCTGCTGGTCCTGCTGCTCCTTGTACGTGTCTGGGTTCCCGAAGTACTCCTCACCGTCTGAACTCGATCGACACGAAGTACAACATGCATTCCAGAACAGACATACAAGCAAAACATTACTACGATTAGAACAGTATACTAAAAATAAATAAAACTGTATAAAATATTTACCAAAATCATCTACGTCTCGCTACGATCACAACAACGCGAAGTTCACGAAATTCGGAGCTACAACGCAAAAGTTACGAGCTATTTAAGGTTCCAAAAGCTAGCATTTAAACTAGACATAATCAAGAAATTTAAAAGTTTCTAACAGGTCTAACAGTAGCACTAATGTGTAGATTACGAAATTACAAAACTAACGCAAGTTGAACAGGTCGAATCGGAGCTAAAACGACAATTTTATAAATAATTTAATGCAGTGGCAAATCTGTAATTAAACTGAAAACGTATTTTTCACTTAAACCGAAGAAACTACATTTTCAGATTGAGAACGTGCATTCTGGGAGTACACCAAGGACGGCGGGTTGGATATGCGAGAAGCCGAGGGGCTCTTCAGCAAAAAGACCCGCGAAGGGGTATGGGTGATCTTGAGCCACAGGATTTAAATTGGACGGCTTAGATCAGATCCGGCTGGGGAAGAGGGGAGTGGCTGGCCGGAGTTGGGGGAGGATGCGGCGGCGCCGCCATTGCCGATGGCCGGAAGCTCGCCGGCAATGCCCAAGTGGCCGCTATGGTGCACGGTTTGACGAACCGAGGGCACCAGGAGAAATCGGAGACAATGGCGACCTCGCCCGAGCCCTTTGCGCGGTCGGGGAAGGCGACCGACGCGGTGGCTGCCATGGCCGGGGACGAGAACCTCGCCAGTGATCGGGAAAAAGGCTCTAGAAGCCGTGATTTGAGAACGTAAAAGCATGGGGAGGAAGAGGAGAGCGAGGCGAAGCTCACCGAGAAGAAGAACGAGGCGGAGACGTCTCGGGAACGATGGCCGACGCGGTGGGGGCGGATGGTGCTCCGGTGACCACTGCCGAGCTGCGGGGGTGGTTTTGTGAGCGAAAACGGAGCGGGGAGGGCAGCAGTGGGTGCGGCGTCGGGTGCGGCTCCCTCTTAAAGAGGCCGGGGAGCGGGAGACGCTCCCACTACGTCGAACGTGGGCGCAGGGGCGGCGGTTGCGCCTTGACCGAGCCAGACACGGGAGGTTGGGGATGGCGCCGACAGCTGGGCCCGTCACGTCAGCGGCTCAAGGGGGAAGAGCAGCAGCGGCTGCCGAATGGGCCGGCCCAGGAAGAGAAACAGGAGGAGGGAAGGGAAAGGCGCGTGCGGGCTGGCTTCGGACGATTGGGCCGCTCGGGCCGAAAATGAGGAAGGAGGGAGGGAAGGGAGAAAAGTATTTCACCTTTTTCTAAATAGATTTTCCAAATCCAAATTCAAAATGATTTTTAAACCTTTTAGCAAAGAGATAAAAAGCAGTCACCACAATAAATAAAATGCATCAGCGTGAGTGCATCAACATGTAACTAACCTAGTTTAGCCTCTAACACAGTCAAATACTGGTAACAAGTTGGAACCCTATGCTGTTGAAACTCCTAAAAATCTTCCCAAGTCCCTTGGTAGTTTCAAGGTGCTATGTTTAGGCAGCTATGGTTTGAGTTTTTGTGTTGCAACTCCTTGCAAACCCTTAATAAGAGTTGTAGTACTCATGTAGCTCTACCAAGTTTACCACAGTGCCTTAATCTAATACTAGATGGTTTAGGAGTTAGAAGGGGGAGAAGAATGTAGTTTCAGTCGGTATGAAGCTGAATTCTAGAATCCCGTTTTGAGGTACCCCTCTTTGGAACTCCATATCTTCCAATCTAGGCTGAGTTAGCTCTTGATCCTTAAAGCAATCTTATTCACCTAGCCAAGGACTACAACTTTGTATCTTGCACCATGATCAAAGACTAGCTGGATCAGGAGATACAAGAAGGGGAAAGAGGTGGTTTCAGTCAGCTTTTGGGCAATTTGAACGGCATGGACGTGCCCGTCGTGGCTGACCGGCTTAGGTCACACGCGCCGCATTGTGCCAATGCTCCGTCATCACCCCCAATTGGCCCAAGCAGCGAACGCATGGAGAAAACAAACTAGTGTTGCGCCTCGCTCCCTCTCCCACTCGCCGCTCCCTCGCTCTCGCTACTCCTCTCTCGGCCGAAACTGGCGACTGCAAGGAGCACCACCGCCACCGCAAAATCCACTGATATTTTCATGCTTCCATCCAATTCCTCACAGTCGGAGGAGCGCATGACCTGCTCCACCCTCTTGACCAAGCCGCATTGCCGTTCACCGCAGGTAAGTTAGCTTGAGCACGCATGTGGCCGCGCACTTCCATCTCTCTTAGCTCTTCCTCTCTCTCGTTTAGGCACGCCTAGGATCACCGGGACTGCCGCTGTCAGCCGTTGACCAATACAGCCATCACTGGCCCCGGGACGCCGCTTGCCACTGCTGCGGACTGGGCGCGCCACCACCATGCATGTGGCCATGCCTCACCATCGCCTCACCGAGCCTTAGCCCCAAACCCTAGAACCCCGTGCATGCACCCTAGAGCCATAGCCGAGCGTCGCTAGAACCAAGCATCGCTAGAACCATCATGGCCGGAGACGACCGATGCGCCACCGAGCAGCACCGTCGTGCCACCACGCAGGCTGCCGCCGGACCTAGAGACCTTCCCGAGCCCAACCATCTACACCCACCGGCATGTGGGAGCACGGCGAACACGCTAGTGCAAGTCTCGCCGCCCCGACCTCACCGCCGATGAGCTAGAGCCGGTCAAAGTGCGCCCTGCTCTGTGTAGATGACGGGTGGGGCTATTGAATTCCCTGGCCCCATTTGTCAGTGCCACTGGGTGCAAATGGGCCGGGTGTGCTTAGCAGATCTAGGGTTTAGATGTGTTTTCGTTTTATTCTTTTCCAGAAAATATGTTAAGTTTGTAAATTCAATATCTAGAGCTGTAGAAGTCCAAATTGAGTGAAACTAATTTTGTTGGTTTTGTCTTGAAATGCTCTACTTGATAGATCCATAAAACTTGCTGTTTGGTGATGTTTTGCGTGATGTACCTTTTATCTATTTTAAGTGCTCCTTGATCTTGTAAAATGTGAAAGTGGAGCTAGGAGTATCCAAAAATAGTGTTCCCAGTTTTGTTATCCTTTTTGGGCATGTATTAGCTAAGAAAAATGTTAAACCTGTAATGCTTTTTCTGTGCTGTAATAAATTTACCTTGTATAATGCATTTTCATACAAAAATTGGTGTGGAAAGCATACGTATCCTCTGTGTGTGAAATAATTTTCATAGCTTCCTGATGATAGGTTGAATGCAAGAAAAATACGAAATCTATTGTTTGACACATTTCAATAGGCTGAAACTGTTTAAGTGGTTATATGCATGTTTTGCTTGCTATAGTTGTAGAGACTGTTATGCTTGCTTAAAAATGGTGAAATTTGTGCAGTAGACTGTTGTATGCATCTTAGGCTGCTGTAATTTTCTCAGAATTTATTGTGCACAAGAAGTAGCAGTTCTCTGTTTCACCTTGCTAACTATGTAAATTAATAAATGCTTGTAAATAATTTAATTGGGGTTGACCATTAGCTTTTCTAGCATGCTTAGGAGGTATATAATCTGTTGGTATGGTTGGTTGTACTCAGGTTCAAGTGTTTGTATGCAGTTAGCTAGTTTTCTTGCTATGTAAATCATGTGTCTAGCTTTTCTTTTCTTGTGTTGCTTGTTGTTGTGAGCATGATGCTTGTCATTAGATGCTTAAGCTAATTAAGGTAAATTTTCAGCAGCAGGTTTTAGACCTCTCACTGCTGATGAACAGCTATATCTTAGATTGCTTGAGCATGGTGAGTGTCTACTTCTTCTTCTAGAGAAGAGATATGCACCTACTCAGTAAAATAAATTTAATCTTGCTATCACCTTGCCACCACATCTAGTTAGGAGTATGTATTGTGCTTTGCATCATATCATCCATGTCATCTCCTATCCATTCCTTTTATTTATACATGTACTCATACATATAGGATCGCTGGAAGGAGTGACTCTTCTAGAGTTCGAGCTCGTGGGACAGAAGAACACATAGGAGAACCAGCAGGAGGCTCCAAAAGGAGACATACAGGTCCAAGAGCAGCTGCCCAAGTGCCCGGATCAAACTCCCACAAGCTATCTCAAAGGCAGGCCTTGGGGAATATTAAGCCTCCCACTCTTTATGAAAATCAACTTGAGTCCTTTTATGTTTATGCATTAAGTTACAGGATTTGATTGAACCGTTGATGCACATATTCCCCATCTTGTCCATAAAACACCATGATACCCTATATTAGGTGTAGGCCGAAATATATACTTAGCCATGCTTAGACCCATAGAAGTTGGGTGATTTCCTGTCATCTGCGAGAAATAGGTGGATACTCGGTCACAGTTGGCTATATTTGCTATCATAGAAAAGAGCCAGGTGATGAAATATAAGCGGAGACCGGGCGGGATATTATATGTTGATGGTGATATGTCTGGCTTATGTTGACCCCGTCTGCGTTGGTTAAGGACTGTACCATTGTTGGACCTCGCTCGAGATTGAACGTACCCTTTCTCATAACTGGATCGATAAGTTGTTCCAACCGCGAAGCCGAGTAGTTTGATTCGGGCTAGAAATTTGAGATGTTGATTGGGCACACTAGAGGGGAGAAAGTATGTGCGGGGTACCGGAAGGACCTTGGGTAGGGAAACTAGATCATCCCGACATTTGGCCGCACCCTGAGTGTGCGGCTCAGCTCAAACCCACGAATTATTCCTAAATAGGGCCAAAGGTGACCTAAGACGACTAATGATCTGGTATGCCTGGGTTTGTGTTGTGTATTTCTGCTCAGGTGGTTGCAATCCATTTGAATCGTCGTCTCTCCCGAATAGTGTGAAACTTGGTCCCTATCCAGCATCGTAGTAAGTTAACGAAAGATGATGGTTATGTTGTTCATTGCAATAATTTGGAAATGGTTACTAATGTGACGCTGTTACCTTTATCAAGCGATTGCTTTAGGATAGTTGCAAACTTAGATCTAAATAGCTCTAATTAACTTGATGCTTGAAAACCTAAAATGGTAGAACTCACTTTAGCGAGCTTTTATGCAAAAATTGTTGTCAAGCTAGCTCCACCATGAAAAGCCTTGCATTCTCCTTGGTGTCAATTTATTTTAGGTTTATGATAGGTAAGTCTAGCTAAGTACATCTTCATACTCAGGATTTATTCCCCCTTGTTGCAGATGTGGTGTATCACGGCTTCTGTAAGAACTGCTTCTCTCCAGCTGTGGACGAGGAGTGAGGCCGCGGGCATTGCCCTTCTATGTTAGCTTATCTATATTTCTTTTGTTGGACATGATCAATTGAACTAGCGTGTATTTGAACTAAGTGGTGTATGTGTTTCAAAACTATGTTGCTTCCGCTACTGAATTTGAACCCCATGTTGTAATAAATTATATTTAAACTCCGATGTATGTGGAAGTACTTGTGAACTTTATGTAACATATGATGTGTGACTGCTGAATCATGTACGATCTTGGTTTGTATGTCTTATTTCTAGATCCTTCGTGATACTCGATGGACTACCAAGTTTATATATGCTCAACTGTGAGAGTGCGACTGCCTCAGCAGCTGCCATTGCACTTGTGCCCATATAAATTGGACAGTTCTGTGATAGCTGGCATCAAAGCAAGGTTCAGCATATCACTTGTCATATGTGTATTTAAAATAAAGGATTTTGCTTGGACAAATCAAAATTTTGCTAGAAATTAAGTGTGCCCATGATCATCTCCTTTAAGCCCAGATAAGGACTATAGGTGGCAATAAGTAAACTAACTCTAGGGGGCTTACTTTCTTGCAATTTAAATTTTTGCAACATCGCACCTACACCCACGTAAGAAGGTAAGAACGACTATCTTGCCACCTGATGGTCAAATGATAATGGTGGTGACTATCTTGCTACCTGATGGTCAAATGGTAGTGGTAGCCTCCATATAGCAATATATGGAGTATAAAATGTTTTAAATTTATGAAACGTCGCACCTACGCCCAAGTAATAAGGTGAGTGACTATCTTGCCACCCGATGGTCAAATGGTAATGGTGGTGACTATCTTGCTACCCAATGGTCAAATGGTAGTGGTAGCCTCCCTATATCAGTATATGGAGTATGAAATGTATGTTGGGGTTGGGTTGAAATGTCTTCTTTTGTATGTACACTAACTGCGAAACGTGTAGTCATCCGACTAGTTGTGATTCTATTTTGAGAGTGCGTATGTATGCCACTGCTTATGCCGTTAGAAGTTTAATTTGTTTCTAAGTTTGTGAGGGCGTACAGAATGTGCATGCATCATGATAATTAATATGTCCGCATTTTTGCATTGTTCCTCCCCTTACAAGTCACGTACTAAGGAAAATTAAATTTTCTAACGTGTAATTTGTTCTCACGAGAGTTGCACCCCTTTTTGGAACAGATGGTAGCGCCAGAACCACCTACTGGGAGCAGTGAGGTGTTGGACTTGTTCGGCACCCCTACCTTGTGGAGGGTGTTGAGTGAGTTTGGCTACACGGAGAGACCGATCTACCGCTGGTCGTAGTCTGTCTTGTACGACGAGCCTTGGTATGAGGGTGCCCTGTTCATTCCAGCACAGACTGTGGCTCTGTTCTGGCAGAAGTGGGACGCCCAGGCAAAGGGACATACCCCATGGGAGGCGAGTCAGGTAGCCGCATTTGAGGTTCTGAGGAAAGTTTGCTACCACCATCATGACGAGATTGGAGTGACGGTGATGTGACTTTTCCCTTCAGTAGACCTCGATGACACAGGTTGGTGCCAGCGCCAGGCAGAGGCGTTGGATGGGAATCAAGAGGGTCAGGACTCGCTAGTTGCAGCCACTAGCAGCACCATGCTAGCCATGATGAAGATGTTCTACTCCCAAGGGCACACCCGGAAGAGCTGCTGTGAGTCATTTGGAACCTGCTACAAAGATCTGAAGAACATAGAGCAGATGCGGATCAAGGCAAGAAATAGGGTGCAGGACCACTTGCAACAGGCGCAGGATGCTGCGCATCAGATAGCGGGAATATGAGAGCAGTTGGAGGCCGCACAGGCAGAGGCTGTCACCGCTATCCAACAGCGGAATGCGGCTAAAGCATGTGCAGCTGCTGCATAGGCTGTACGTGATGAGGTTGTGGCAGAGATCGCTCACTAGGCCGCAGTTTTTGAGGAGATCAAGTGGGACTTGCAAGATTAGCTCGACAATGCTCAGAACACCATAGATGGCCTTCAGTAGGAGGTCCACGACCTGAAAAATGCCCTCGATGTGGTAGCTAAAGACAAGGAGCGTGAGCCCATGGAGGTTGAGGTCGCAGTTGAGGAGGGCGAGCAAGAGCAGGACAATGCTAACACCAAGCCCGTGTGCAACCTCGACAGCAAGCACTCTGACGCTTAGTGTAGCTTTAGAGACAAGCTAGATGCATTGGATGCTCTCTTTTGTTGACCATAGCTGTTGCACATATAACCTAGGTCTTAATCTAGTTAGGTGTAACCCTTGGATATAACGTGAACCTTTTATGGTTGACCAGTGGTGATGTAAGACGCTGAAAGTCTAGTTTAATTATACTGGCAATTTTGAGTTGTATGCGAACTAATGCAGTAAAGCTAGTAATATAATTGGTGATGTTATGTTGGGAAGTAAATTATTGTGCCTCTGTTTATTGTATAAATTTATTCTCTCCAGTAAATTTAGTTTGGCATAATGGTATAATTCTTCTACATTTTAATGGCATCACCCAATAATTACTACTTAAAATTTCTGCAGATGTCGCGCACCCGTTCCCATGGTTTGGAGGGTCATGAGGATGGTTCCTCGGATCCCAACAACAACACCAACAACAATCCACCAACACCACCCCCGTCGCCATCTGCGACGGAGTTCTTCACGTAGTTCTTGGGAAACTAGCGTGCCATGGAACAGATGATGTGCTCCATCGCACAGAACATGGCACAAGGACGTCGACAGCAGCAAGGCCAGGAACCAAATCAGTACAGCAGCTACCATGACTTCTTGAGTACGCACCTGGAAGAACCACTCCAGGCTGATGAATGGCTGAACACCATTGAGCAGAAGTTCCATCTCCTGAGATGCACTGAGTAGCTGAAGGCTGAGTATGCTGCGCATCAGCTATAGTGAACAGTGGGCACTTGGTGGATGAACTACCTGTCCACGTTGCCTGAGGGTACTCATGTTACTTGGGATTAGTTCAAGACAACCTTTAGGGGGCATCACATTCCTCCAAGGCTTATGAAGATCAAGGCTGCGGAATTCCTGAGGCTTACCCAAGGAACAAGGTCTATTACGGAATACATGCACATGTTTAACCTCTTGTCAAGGTATGCTCCCACATATGTTAACACCAAAGAAAAGAAGATAGAAAGTTTCAAACCAGGGCTCAGTAACAAGTTGCTAAAGACTTTGGGTCTCTCCAAGTGTGCTACATACAATGAGTTTGTCAGTGATGCCATAACTCAAGAAAATCAGAATAATCAACACTCAGCCACAAAGAGCCACAAATGAGCCTATATATGAAGTAGGCTCTTCTCAGCAGAGGGCCTAGGCGGCACCAAAGGCCCCGTATCATTATCGATGTTTTACCACCGATAGCTTGCCACGGGGGTACCCGGGACTGTTGTTTGGGCTTCGGCATATGCTAAACTAGATGGTTAACGCAATAGACACAATCAATTTATACTGGATCGGGCCCTCGTCATCGAGTAATAGCCTTTACGTCTAGTCGGTGTTAGCCTTTGTGTTGGATTGATTGTTATGATCGTGTTACAGGGGGTGCCCATAGCCTCTCTTTATATAAGGAGAGACAACTATGGTGCGGTGATAATCCTAGTTGGATCCAAAGAAGGTGTTCTAATTTTAATTATAGAAGATACTTTCTATTAGGAGTCTAGCTAGTCTGGCCTATTCTACTTGCTTGGAGTCGGTGTTGTCCGATTTCGCGCCTCTCCTGTTAGGCTTGTGGGCTAGGGTAGGGCCCATTGCTAGTAGTAGTACCTTTGAGGAACCCTGTGGGTCCCGTATCAATAAGCCCCCGAGCATTTTATGGTTGAACTCGAAAACCTTCTTGTTTCTTCAGGTCTCACCAGGTGAAACAAGCTTGATCCAAGTCCTTTCAAAGAGAAACCTTGAAGTGGTCTTTCTTGAAAAAATCCTTGAGTGATGTGCGCATTTTCAGAGAAAAAGGCATTCACTGAGTGTAGCCCCCGAGCCTCTTGCTATTTGAAACAAAAAGTTGGAGGGTCTTAAAAATTCTAAGCTGAAGAACTGAAAAATCTCTCCTGAAGGTATATACCCTGCAACCCCCAAGCCTATATCCGGGTTCTTTTTCCAGAAAGAACTCGGATAGAGGGTCCTTCTATAGTATACTCAGGTAGTTGAAGTCTTTAATGTCTGTCTGTCTGTCAGAGGTAGGTGGTAGGTGACCGTTGTGTGGTAAAGGCAGTGCGGTCACGGGCTGCATAGTATTGGAATATCGTCCGAATATGTTGTCCGAGTGCATTGTAACTTCACATGCGGTCCTCTTGCCTTTTTGACTTGCTATTACTGCTTTATTCTTTTTCTCTAGTGGTTGTCAGCTTGTACTGTTAGTGGGCTTGGTCTATGTACACCGCTCCATGGTCTATAAATACCTTCCTGGCGAGCTGTTACAAACCAGTCAAGTCTTGGCATTGAGCTTGAAGTCCTTAGCAATGGATATATTGGTTTGTGAAGTAGAGCAGCTCCTGGGTGAAAGGTCTTGATGGCTAGAGGGGAGTGAATAGTCTAGTAAAACTTTTTACAAAGATCACTCAAACAATTTAATTAGTAACACAAATGGCGAGATGCGAGTTTTGCCTAGCCTAATGGGGTGATGCAAGCCACCTATCCAATTGACAATTCTAATTTGGTTCACACAACCGCCACAAGACCAACAGCAAGCTAGCAAAGCTACAAAGCTACTACAACTAGAACTACACAAACCAACAACTAAAAAGAACAACAACAAGAAAAACAAGAAGATACCAAAGTAAGTGCAAAAGGGGATTTAGAATGTTATATCGAGGGGCGATGATTGAGCCAACCAAAGTGAATACCAAGATAGCCAATGAAGTAACCAATCATCGGGATGAAATCCAATGGATCAAACACAATTGAGACACAAGATTTATCCTAAGGTTCACGTGCTTGCCGGCACGCTAGTCCCCGTTGTGTCCACCTACACCACGTGGTTTGGTGGCTAATCGGTATCACACACCGAGCCTCTCAAAAGGCGCCACAAGAACTTACGAAATGGTGAGAACTTCTAACATGAGCAACCGTTAGAGTTGGAATTCGGCGCTCCACCGGGAAACCACAACAAGCTCATCAGAGCCGGCCACGAACAATCACCAACACGTGCCAGACCTCCTTCGCTACTCCAAGTTGTCTAGGTGCTGGCAACCACCAAGAGAAACAAGAATCCTACAACAAAAAGAACACCCAAGTGCCAGCCAGATGCAAACTCACAAGCAAATGCACTTGAGATCACTCAATCTCACTTTGATTAGGCAATCAAGCAAGGGAGATTAGTAGGAGGGGATGTGCTTAGCTCAAGAGGATGTTAGAGAGTCAAAAATGTCCAAGGGTTATCCCCCAAAGCTGGCCAACACATATTTATAAGTTTCCCCAACACGAAATAGCCGTTAGGCACTTGACCCTGCTGCTGTCGAGCTGACCGGACACGTCGGTCGAACTGACCTAACGCGGCCACAGCGTCTAGTTTGGATCGCTGCCTCGTGTATGTATTTAAAACTCATTCGTTCAATCTCCAACGGTCAAGGAACGAAGTCATACGCGCAGTCAAGTGAATGGATGCGCCAATCAAAACTGGTCAGACGGGCCCGAGCGTCCAGTCGCCAGATGCTCGCGCTGCTGAGAGGCCTGACCGGACGCGCTGCTTGTACTGACCAGATGCCACAGCGTCAGCGTTTGGTTGATTCTAGTAAGCACCCACTCACAACCTAATGTGTCCGGTCTATCGTGACCTAACGCGCCATCACGTCCGATCAACCTCACGTGCTTTGCAACATCTCTAGGACTTGGCTGGATGCGCCAGTCCCATGACCGACTAGAAGCGCCGATGCGCGCGCTCGCTACACGCAGGATGAGCTGACCGGACGCGCCAGCTGCATCCGATCCAGCGTCCGGTTCAGCGTCCGGTCACCCTAGTGACTTCCTTTCGCCTCTGTTTCTTCGCCACTAGCGCAGTGGAAAATAGGTGTTTCACTTCCCGAAAAGCGCCGAACCCAAACCCTTGTCTACCGCTCAAACTCCACCGCCTTTGCAAATGTGCTAACATCGCCAAGTGTACATCACCATGTGCATGTGTGTTAGCATTTTCACAATCATTTTTTAGGCGTTAAGTTAGCTCACCACTAGATCTAAATGCATATGCAAATGAATCTTCATTTAGTGGCACTTAAGTTATCAATAGCCCCAGAAATTCCCCTCTTTTATAGTACGGCTATCGATTCTAAGCCATCCACACCCTCTCTGGTGTCTTGGATGCAAAATTAAAAACCCTATCATATACCTTTGCCTTGAGCTCCATGATTTGGCTTTGCACCTTCATCCAACTCCATCATGGCAAGTACTTGATCACATCACCATTGCTTGATCCTTGCTTCACCATATCATTGCACCAACCACATCATAGCTACACACATGTCTTTGCTATATGGTTGTACTAGGTATTGTCACTAATTACCAACACTAGACATAGGACTTTCACCAGGCATAATTATTGCTTTCTTTCCTAGTGTGCCCTTTCCACTTATTCTCCCTCATGCCACGATTGAGGAAAACAATCGGATTATGGTCATGAATAAAGTAAAAAAAACTCAATGACCTCCTTTGTTCCATAGCCCTTGGAGATGGTTCCTTTTGGCTGAGCACGGTTGTGAACATATTTCTTTAGGACTCCTATGAACCTCTCAAAGGGGAACATATTGTGTAGGAATACAGGACCGAGAATACCAATCTCTTTGACCAGGTGAACTAGGAGATGTGTCATAATACTGAAGAAGGATGGTGGGAACACCAACTCAAAGCTGACAATACATTGGACCACGTCATTCTGTAGCTTTACTAGATTCTCTGGATTGATTGCCTTCTGAGAAATTGCATTGAGGAATGCACATAGCTTCATGGTGGCTAATCATACATTTTCCGTTGAATCCCTCTCAATGCAACCAGAAGAAATTGCATCATAAGCACGTGGTAGTCATGAGACTTTAGGTTTAGGAATTTCTTCTCTACCATATTTATTATCCCCTTTACATTCGAGGAGATTCTAGACTGGACCTTGATACTACTTTGGCATTCAAACATGCTTTCCTTCTCTTCTTTGTTAAGAGTGTAGCTAGAAGGACTTAAGTAATGGCGTCCTTTATCTTTCTTCTCTAGATGCTAGTTGTCTCATTCTTTCATATGCAGCAGGTCCTGCCGTGCTTCTAGTTTATCGTTTGGCTTCCATACACACCCATGAAGCCTAGCAGGTTCACATAAAGATTCTTCATAAGGTGCATCACGTCGATTGCATTGCAGACCTCTAGGACTTCCCAATAGGGTAGCTCCCAAAATATAGACTTCTTCCACATGGTTGCATATCCAATAGCATCATTCGGAATAGGTTAGCTGCCAGATCCCTTTCCGAAGACTACTTGTACATCCTTGACCATATCAAATACATCCTTACCACTATGGTGCATAGGCTTTGTCCGATGATCTACCTGACCTTTAAAATGCTTGCCACTCGTTCTTACGAGATGCCTAATAGGAAGAAATTTATAAGGGCCAATGTACACAACCTTCTGACATTTATTCAAATATGCACTTTTAGTATCATCTAAACAGTGCGTGTAGGCCCTGTCTCCCTTGTTTGTCTATCCTAAAAGATTACTAAGAGTAGGTCAATCATTGGTTGTTACAAAAAACAATGTTCATAGGTCAAAGTCTTCCTATTTGTGCTCATCCCACACATGTACTCCTTTTTCATTCCACAACATTAACAGTTCTTCAACTAATGGCCTTAGGTACACATCAATATCATTGCCAGGTTGCTTCAGGCCTTGGATGAGTACAAGCATCATAATGATCTTCCGCTTCATGCATAGCCAAGGAGGAAGGTTGTAGATACATAGAGTCATAGCCCAAGTGCTATGACTACTGTTTTGCTCTCCAAAAGGATTCATGCCATACGTACTTAAACCAAACCCTAAGTTCCTTGCGTCCTCTACAAACTCTAGGAATATTTTGTCGATTTTTCTCCACTAGGACTCATCAGCGGGGTGTCTCAGCATAGTGTCTACCTTACGGCTTTCTTTGTGCCATCGCATCTACTTGACATGCTCTTTGTTTCTGAATAAATGTTGCAAGTGTGGTATTATAGGAGCATACCACATCACCTTGGTGGGAACTCTCTTCCTGGGGCATTCACCCTCAACATCACTAGGGTCATCTTGCCTGATCTTATATCGCAATGCACCCATACTGGGCATGCATCCAAATTCTCATACTCCTCACCACCGTACAGGATGCAGTTATTAGGACATACATATATCTTCTGCACCTCTAATCCGAGAGGGCAGACAACATGTTTTGCATCGTATGTAGTGGTGGGCAATTTGTCATCCTTCAGAAGTATCTTCTTTATGATTTTTAGTAACTTCTCAAATCCCATGTCGAATACACCATTCTTTGCCTTCCATTGCATCAATTCCATTATGGTACCCAGCTTTTTCTACCCCTCTTCATAATTGGGTATAACAATTTCTTGTGATCCTCTAACATGTGCTAGAAATTAATCCTCTCCTTTTCACTATTGCAGTCTCTCTGTGCATCGTGAATGGCCTAACTAAGATCATCAATGGGCTCATCTTCTATAGCTGCCTCTTCTTTAGCTTCCCCCAGTGCAGTATCATCAAAGGCACCATATTTAGTGAACCCAAGAATGTTGTGATCATCATCTTCTTTTTCATCATCTTCCATTATAACCCCGCCTTCTCTGTGCTTGGTGAAACAAATATAGCCGGGCATGAAACTAGACCTAAACAAGTGTTCATGAAGGGTCTTTGAGGAAGCATAATCCTTTATGTTCTTACAGAGAACACATGGGTAGCACATGAAACCATTCCGCATGTTTGCCTCGGCCACAATGAAAAAATGACGCATGCTGTCAATGAGCTCTTGGGAGCATCGGTCAACATTGTACATCCATTGGCGGTTCATCTGCATTACATGAGTATATCACAATCTTGAACATGCCAATATCCATATATTACACAACATGATTAATTAATTGAAAGGTCTAAAATATCCATTACACAACATGATTAATTAATATCCTACCATAGTTGTTTGACTTGAATACTAATTTATTAAAGTACTGATACAATGTAGACAATCCCAAATAACACTAAACAAACTAAACCTACAATGCACTTCAACAGAATAAGGATTTCACGACCAATTCCAACTAGAACAGACAAATTCTTCATCAGTTCTTCATCGATGGGCTTCTTCTGCTGGTTCACCTCTTCATGCACATGTGCACTCTCATCATCCTCCTCAGCCAATTTTTGCACGTGCTTAACATACTCTTCCTCCCAGTGCCAACCTTTACTTCCAGTACCATCCCACTGAAATTAGAACACCAAATCAAGAACTTTTAATCAAAATCATCACAAAAATGGCTACCAACCATAAAAACATGGCCAAAAAACTCACATTGTGATCCGAACACTTGTAAAAGATGCGGCCCTAGTTGGGACACTCCTTCACTCTGTACTCCAACACAGTCTTCTGCTTACACTCGTCATACGCAATGAGAGGAAGGTCTGGCCTTAGTCGCTCATGAACCTAATGCGAGGCTGAGGACCTGGACATGGATGCCATCTAGCTACTCTATACTCATTTTGATCAACTACTATAAGTAAACCACATCTACATATGCAAACTATCAAGTAAATTTCTCAATCTAAAATGGCGTATAAATAAAAAAATTCCACAATTATTCCCAATCTAAAAAACCACAAATTTCTCTATTTCTATACCATGAAATGAGCTATACTAGCAATGCAAGGTGGATACTTGTTTTGATCAACTACTATAAGCTTTCTTCTTCTACATATGTAAACTATCAAGTAAATTTGACCTCAAATGGCATATAAATAAAAAACTCCACCATTATTCCCAATCTAAAAAACCACAAATTTCTCTAATTTTAAACCATGAAATGAGCTATACTAGCAATGAAAGGTGGATACTCATTTTGATCAAGTACTATAAGCTTTCTTCTTCTACATATGCAACCTACCAAATAAATTTGAGCTCAAATGGTGTATAAATCAAAAAAAAACTCCACCATTATTCCCAATTTTAAAAAACCATAAATTTCTCTATTTCTAAACCATGAAATGAGCTATACTAGCAATGAAAGATGAGAGGATGAAGTTGCTAACCTTTAGAAGCCTAGAATGGATGGAGGAATGAACTTTTCACAAATCACCCAAGCATGAACTCCTTCACCCGAGCAAGAACAGAGAGCTTCAAATGCTGGCTCGGTTTGGGGGACAAAGGTTAATATGGACATTTGGTCCCCCTTGGTGGCTCAGTATGGGACTAAAGGTCTCGGTTGGAGCCACCAACCGAGACTAACAGTGTCCAGCTGAGACTAAAGACCACCAACTGGAACTAAAGGTCCCTTCTGGGCCTGTCTACGGCGCTAGCTGTTGGACTTGGGACTAAAGGGCGCATTAGTCCTGGGCTGAACTCTAGCTGGGACTAAATCCCAAAACCATTGGTCGATTCTCTACTAGTGTGTGGTACCTTTCAAATCTTTATTTCTTCATGTGCAACTAAATTTGCATATTGAAAAGCATCTACTTTGCAAACTTTTTAGTGAATAGCAACAAGCCGATTAATGGTGGAATCTGATTGCACGTAGGATTGTGATATGGCACCAACAAAAATGCTAAAGCTAGTAATGGCAGCACAGTGACGGCACGCCACATCACACTTGTCATGAGCAGAGCGGCCCAGTGCAGCGGTTGCGGGGTGACTTTCTGGCTCTTGAATCTTGAAGATGACATAAAGCAATATCATTTAATTTGGAGATATACTTTCATTTGAAATTTCATTTAGTAGTGACACCATGACAATGTGGTTCCAGGTGCTCTATCATGTCATGTTCCCCTTTTTCGTGTTTACTGATCCATGGCGGGTATGTGCTACAAATCACATTTTCCTTTCGCTAGAGGCCATTCACGTGGTGAAAAAACACTTGAGCTATCTCACGCATGACATGGATTGGTACCAGCATTTGTCGATCGTGTCCTACCAAACACAGCGGAGATAGGCTGGCCATCGGCGCCAGTATATGTCCAATGTAAAGCTTGCACATTGGATAATCTTTACTTTGAGAACTACCATGATTTATATTGTGTTGGAATTTAGTACTATGCCTGTCCTTTCAAATCTTTATTTCTTCATGTGCACCTAAACTTGCATAATTAAAAAGCATCTGCTTCGCAAACTTTTTCGTGAATAACAACAAGTAAATTAACGGTGGAAACTGATTGCACATAGGTGCGATATGGACACCGACGACAATGGCCTGCCCCGCTAGCACACAGAGACGGCACGCCACATCGCACTTGTCACCGATTGCACCGTGCAGCAAAAGGAACAGATATGATGGGGTCTGGATATTTTTGTCTGATATCCATATTTTTCATTGGATGCAAATATAAATGCAAAATTAATAGTTCGGATTTGAGTTCGTATTCGGATATCTACTAAAGTTGATTAGTAGGAACTACCATTTGCTTTAACGATGGTTTTGGAAGAACAAAATCATTCTACAAGTTGGGATTGAAGTATGAGTGCATAACACATGTAGACAAAGATAGCTCATTAAAAATAACATATTTATTTATCGATAAACAATGTATTAATTAAATATATTAAAATATTTATCATGCAGTAAACAATGTAGTCAGGGAGCTGATCCACTGACGTCGGCAAGATTATGTTTTTCTAATTCTTTGGATCATTAATGTTATCCGTCTTCTTGTTGTTATCATCCAACATGTCATTAGTAGATGTATTCTTCTTCTTCTCCAACGGAGTTGCTAAAAAGTGTGTTGACTCCAATTAGGGTCACACGCCAGCTAGGACTAGCACGCCTAAGGCCACACATGGCCTAGCACGTGGCGGAGATAGGTCAAGATAGCAAGGCCGACCTAGCAGGACGGCCACAGAAACCTGACAACTGATCTTCACCCGAAAAGCTCGCGAACACCTCCTGGGAGCACCGGTCGGGGAGGGGCACGGCAAGGTTGCTTTAGGGTCGGCGAGGCCACCTAGAATGCCAACGAATCTCATCGAGAGATGCGTTGAGGTTGGAGGAGTACATGGTAGGAGAAAAGTGTAGTAGATTGATTTTTGATCGATTGTGTATTTGGATACCTCAATCGGCCATGATCCTACAATATATATAGAAGGGAGTGGTCATATCCTAGTAGGAAACCTTTCCAAGACATAATTTTTAAGTTTCCCACGAGTTTGGATGAGTTTGGATTGGAATCCAGAAAACTGAAATCGGATAGGGAACATCGGAAGTTCCAATGTCTGTCATCTTCCGATGTTGTAGGAACCCTAGTGCCCAACAGGTTTTTTTAGGTATATCGGAACTTCCGACCTAGGTCAGAACTTCCGATGTGGGAGAACCTTCCCAAGGGCATAAAGTTGTCAAATTGGACAATTTTAGTTGTCAACACAACCATAGTTTTTAAGTACAACCATATCGAAGGATGCACAAATGGTTCCACCAAATTTGAACAATGCCAAGATCTACACCTGCACCCTTTCTTCTGTATCTTCAACCCCAGCGAGGCTAGTGTCCACCAAAATTGAACAATGCCAAGATCTACACCTGCACCCTTTCTTCTGTATCTTCAACCCCAGTGTGGCTAATGTCATCTTGAGTTGGCCAAGGGGCCTCCAATATCAGTGCATACAAGGGATGGCACTGCGATTGCAATAGGCTCTTCGGTGGCCTTAGACTCCTCGAATCTTCATTGCACCTCCTCCTCCTCCTCCTCCTCCACTTTCTTGATAGCCTCCTCCTTCGCCTGAAATGGAAAACACTACACAGAAACAAGAGACATTGATAACCTTCTTTACCTTTCATGTGTGTTTATCAGCCTCCTTCAAAGCAAAAAAAAGCTTTTCCCAGCCTTAACCCAACAGAATTTCACAACCCTCATAGCAATATTGACTCAAGGGGTGCTAGCTTTGTGTACATCATCTATGCTTGGGAAACAAAATGGCAGACGACTTATGTTTAGGACATGTTCACAGCTCACTTTCTCAATCGTGCATGCAAGCCCTTGGGCTGCAGCATATGCAGAATATCTCCCTGACTTTGCAATCTAGTCCTTGAAACCTGAAATTTCTTGGTAAAGCCAGGACGCGAAGCTGTCAATGTCACATTCGGGGAGGGAACCATATTTTATGATACTATTTCAGAACCATTATTTCAGCTTATTGGTTGTTATATTAATATGCTGCAGAATTTTTTTTGTCAATTTTAAGCATATTAACAACTTAAAATGAAAAAAACTCAAAACTAAAATATTGCAGATGTTGTCAAGAGCAACAATTTTTATATAAATTTCATCTCCATCTGACTCAAGAAGAAAAAGATATGTTTTTTCTATGGTGACAAGCCCCTCTGTTTAGACCTCATCGAAAGCTGCAATTTTTATATAAAACACATGTCCATCAGACTATATATAAAAAAGATATGAATTTTCTAAGGTGGGAAGTTGGGCTCCGGGTGGCACGGCAAAATAGAGCTGCCACGCCGACGAGAGTAACGCGACAAACTTTTCATGTAGAATATGAGCTGTAGACCCCTCCTGCGTTCTCCGGTGTTGCCACTACTAGGAATCAGGCCTTGGACAACGCCTATATTTGGTTTCAATATGGCTATTTTGGTTGCAACTGGAATCAATTGCATCTAAGTCTGGTGGTCGACAGATGGTTGCAATTGGAACGGTGCAATAGCCTCAGGCAACCACACTTATGTGGCGTTGCAATAGATTTTGCTATTGCAATGAACAAAAAAGCCTAATGCAACCAATAGTTGGTTGCAAGAACAAATATTGCAACGATTAGATTGGTTGCCTAAGATTCTATTGACACGAAACACTTGGTTGCAATATTTCATGATTGCCACGAAGGAATGTGTTGCCATAGATAAGTATTTCCACTCCAAAACAACGTGGGCATATGGTCATATTACCACGAAGTGTGATCCATTGCATTAAAGTGATATTGCAACATATCAGATATGGTGGCAATAGATCATATGGTAATGCAACGAACTAGACTTTGAGGTAATATATGTAGGTTGCAACGAATTTGTGTTGGTGGTAATAGAGGTCACATGCAACAGACAATTTTTCGTGGCAATAGATCATATGGTAATGCAACAAACTAGTCTTCGAGGTAATATGCGTAGGTTGCAACGAATTTGTTTTGGTGGTAATAGAGGTCACATGCAACAAACAATTGTTGGTGGCAATAGATGATATGGTAATGCAATGCATGAAGTTCGTTGCAATAATGCATATTGCGACCAAAATCAATGGTTGCCTATAATTCTATCGCAACGATATAATTCTATCGCAACGAGAGAAATTTGAATAGCATTTTTTAAATAATTTTCACAGCATGCACATCACATATAATAACTGATGCATTCATTAATTAAAATTGTCTCAAACCAAAGTAACACACAATAACCAGAATTCTGCTTAAAAGAACATGACCACAGCTAACAAAATAAAGACACCATATTTAACTAAGTTCACAACATTGTTTAGCATATAATAAATCGATCTAAAAATGAGTTCGCCGGTTCCTCCATCGCCCATCAGCTACACCGTCACAAATAACCATCTTTGCAACTTGTCATTATTCTTGTTGGCGTCGGCCATCAGCATTAAGCCATAGAAGCTTACTTGATCCATCTCAGTGCCTCATCACAGTTTGATAACATATAGTGCCGCATATGCAGCATTTCAGATTTAGGAAGATGCTGTAATTTGCAGCCTTTCTTACTGTAGTCGATGCTGCCAACTATGCTAGACCCAGCTGGTGGTTCATTTACCACGCTCCTCTCGTGGCGCATTGGCCGATCCAGCTTCGTTTCAATGTCTTCTAGGAAGCGAGAGCAGAATGTCATGCACTCCTCTAAGATATATCCCTCTGCTATCGAACCTTCTGGATGTGCCTTGTTCCTAACATATCCTTTAAGTGTACGTAGATACCTCTCGATTGGATACATCCATCGATAGCACACTGGTCCACCAAATTTAGCCTCCTCAGCTAAATGAACCGGCAAATGCATCATAATGTCAAAGAATGCTGGTGGGAATATCATCTCAAGCTTACATAAAGTCTCTGCAATTGAAGAGCTTAGTGTTTCTATGTCAGTTTGCACCAGCTCCTTTGAACACAGCGCATTGAAAAACCTGCTAAGCTCAACCAATGGTCTAGCAACAGCTTCAGGCAAGATATGCCTTGCAACTAAGGGCAACAGTTTCTGCAAAATAACATGATAGTCATGTGATTTTAGTCCAGAAACCTTACATCCATTCACATCCACACATCTCTTTATACTAGACGCATAACCATCAGGCATCCTCACTCCTTCTAAGAATGTGCATAGCATCTTCTTCTGGTCCCTGTCTAAGGAGTACAATGATGGTGGCAAAGTATACTTTCCATTCTCCACCACTAGATGCTGATCCTGCCGTATCCCAAGATGTTGCATGTCAAGCCGCGCCTTTTCACTATCCTTACACTTGCCATCTATGTGAAGCAACGTCCCAATAATGCTTTCACAGATATTTTTCTCGATGTGCATAACATCCAAGTTATGCCTTACAAGCAATTTTTCCCAGTAAGGAAGCTGAAAAAATATACTCTTTTTCCTCCAATTGTGCCACCTACTGTCTTCTTCACGTTGCTTCCTCTTCTTTGTTGCTGTCCCAAATTTTGGTTGCTCAAAACTTTCATACTGCTGTAGAACCTGAGCACCGGTCAATGGCACAGGTGCCTCCCTCATCTCTGTCATGTTGTTGAAGCTAGTTTTGCTCTTGCGCCACCTATGGTCCTGAGGGAGAAATCGACGATGACCCATGTAACAATGCTTCGACCCAAATTTCAACCATAAGTACTCTGTATCTTTGTGGCAGTATGGACATGCAAACTTTCCTTTAGTACTCCAACCAGATAGCATGGCATAGGCAGGGAAGTCATTTATGGTCCACAACAGAAGCGCATGAAGAGTAAACGTCTCCTTCTCATTCTCATCCCATGTTTCAACACCTGTCACCCATAACTCTTTCAGCTCATCAATTAGGGGTTGCAAGTAGACATCAATATTCATTCCAGGTGATTTTGGCCCTGGAATCAGCATAGACATCATCCAATAGGGTTGCTTCAAACACAACCAAGGAGGCAAGTTGTAAGGGATTAGGATGACAGGCCATGTAGTATATGCAACATTCAACATCCCAAACGGATTAAAGCCATCAGCTGCAAGACCGAGCCGTACGTTGCGAGGGTCCTTAGCAAAATCCTTATACTCTCTATTCACATGCTTCCATGCCAATGAGTCTGCCGGGTGACGCATTTTCCCATCATTTACTAGTTCTTCCTCATGCCAACGCATCAGCTTCGATGTCGATGATCTCATATACAATCTTTGCAAGCGAGGAATAAGTGGAAAATAACGAAGGATCTTACGTGGAAAACGCTTCTGCTTCTTTCCACAATCACTGTCAACAAGATCATCCTTTTCAGTACCACCTGTCTCTTTCCACCTCGATTCACCACATGTTGGACACTTATCCAATATAGCATAATCCCCACGAAATAACACACAATCATTGACACAGGCATGAATCTTATCATAATGCAGGCCAAGATCTCGAACAACCTTCTCCACTTTATCCAATGAAGTTGGGAGACAATGGCCATCAGGAAGCACAAGCAAGAACAACCGAATTATGCGTTCTAGACTGCTATTACTAATACCATCCATGCATTTAATCTGAAATAGCATGACAATGAAAGAAATCTTTGTAACCTCTTTGCAACCTGGATACAACTCCTTCTTTGCCTCTTCTAGTAACCTAAAAAGTTTTTTTGCAGTCGCATTTGGCTCGCCCCCATCTCTTCCTGTGACTTCTCCATGTATAACACCTCTGATCAGTGAAGAAATTATTTCATGGGAACTTTCAGCATGATCTATTGCAGTTCCATCATCGTTACCATTCTCAACTAACGAAGGCTCACAATTACCTTCTCCTTGAATGAAACTCTCATCAAACCCTCTCAGTGCCACATGAGTTCGAACCTCCTTTTCACTTCGATAAGACATGCAGCGGCATCGAGTACATGGACATGGAGCTGTTTCTTCACTGGATGTGCCCCCAAATACACTCTGTAAAAAGTTCTTGAATCATGCCTGCCATTCTGAAGTATATCTGGACATCCGCATCCAGCTCTTATCTTCATTTGACATCCTTCACGGTATCCCTACAGTGAGCACGAATCCATAGAATAAATACCCGCTATCAAGCTAACATTATGAATTAAAAGCATTTTTTCCTAATGAGCAACAGTGGCGGAGCTCGTGAATTTTAAAGCCTAGGGTCACTATCAAAGCAAATGTACTATCTGTATCGGGTAAATATACCACTACCACTAGAACTTGTAAAGTAATTGCGCAGTCCTTTTCGGCAACATTCTGAAAATCTGATAATTAAAATCTATTACAAATCAAACAAGCTGTAGTAAATCTTAGCAGTAGCAGTACTAATCGAAACAGCAAGCTGACAATAACTCAATTTCACAACTAAAAATTCACCTGCTATTGCCTCTGGCTGCTGCCTTGTTGCCTGGCCGCCGGCGCCGTGTCTACTCGCAGCTCGTGGCCTCGCCCTCGCTGTCGCGCGCTGGGCGGCTGGCCGGGGCGTGCCAGATGGGATGGGATGGGCGGCTGGCCGGGGCGTGCCCGATGGGATGGGATGGGCGGCTGGCCGGGGCCTCGCCCTCGCTGTCGCGCCCTCGCTGTTGCTCGCGGCCTCGAAGCCGCCAAGAGGAAGTCCTATGGGATGGGGTGCGATGGAGCCAGGTGTGACCTACTGGAGACGGCTTGGCCTCTTCGATGCAGTTGGCTGGGCCTCTTTTTTTTCTGCTCATGCACCGTTGGGCTGGGCCTCTTCTTCGGTGCAATTGGGCTGGGACTCTTCTTTTTATTTTTTTTTCTGCTCATGCACTGTTGGGCTGGGTTTTTCTTTTGGTGGGCTGAGTTCTTTTTATTTTTTTTTATTGTGCCGGTGGGCTTAATTATGTCATCAACTTTTCTTTTAGTGCAACCAAAAAAAGTCTAGTGAATTCACATAATTCATTGGTGGCAATAGAAGCTAATTGATGCAATGATTTTTTTTATGGATGCAACAGCACATGAGCTATCGCAACCATGGTTAAGTTTTAGACAACGTTATTTCATCGTGGCCATAGGCATGTATAATCGCAACCAATGAAATATTCGTGGCAACAAACATAAATCAAACGCAACGAACTGTTTTTTGGATGCAACAGGCACATGAGCTATCGCAACAAAGATTAAGTTTTAGGCAACGTTATTTCATCGTGGCCACAAGCAGGCATAATCGCAACCAACTAAATATTCATGGCAACAAACAAACATCTATCGCAACACTAAATCGATATTATCGCAATGCATAATTAGTTGTGGCAAAAGGTACCCAAAAAGGCAACCACCTTTTTCACCGTGGCATTAACACCAACCTGTTGCAACGAATGTTTCAACAGATGCAACCCACCTTTTTGGTGGCCATAAGATTCAGATATTGCAACCCATTAAAACGTTGGTTGCTATAAAACCAAATATTGCAACCAAATACATGGTGTTGCAAAAAAAAATGGTGCTCTAAGGGTCAATTCCTAGTAGTGTGCACACATTGCTGCACCAATGTTTCTGACAGGGTAGAGTGATTTTATCATGCCATGCGGCCTGGCATGGCCAAAAGGTTAAATATTTAATTATTTTTCAGACGAATTATTTTTAAAATATTAGTTATTAAGATTAAAAATAAAAAATTCCTCATTCCATGTGCCATGGACCGACTACAAGACATGGGCTTCAATGCCAATGATGGCCTTGCTCTTACGTGGATTTCTAGTGGAATTAGAAAAGGAGCCATTCCTTAGTTACGCCATCCAACAGAAAGCCTTGATACTCCCTCAGTCCTAAAAAGAGTGCAATTCTAAGTTTTTTTCTAAGTTAATCAATCTCAAGTTTGATCAAATATATATAAAAAAGTAATAATATTTATGATACCGAATAAATATTATTAGATTAAATATTGATAGTAAACCTGTTTAGGGACATAAATGTTAATATTGTTTTCTATAAATTTAGTCAAGCTTAAGGAAATTCGACTTAGTTTAGACCTAGAATTACACTATTTTTTGGACGGAGGGAGTATGCTGTAGTGTCTCCTGCAAACCACGGCGTTACAAACAAAAGGGAATTTCGTTACAACCAAAAGGGAATTTGCTGAGACAACGCACAAGTAACGTAAAGAAACATGCAAGCGCACCGTGAAACCAACCACTTTATTTATTACTGATAATACTCGCAGAAATATGTACATGTACCGTGCAGGCCATAAGGCATGGGCAACGACGACCTGCAACTCCGAATACTGTTCGGAGTATTTATTCTTTACACATTTATTTATTATTAGGTACAGACGGAACAGAAGTTATGGTTGGTCTGGCGTCCATCACGAACATGGTTCCCGTGGAAAGTTTGCATGCATTAAGCTCCCGTCGTAGTCCACACTAGTCGATCAAGCGTCGAAGTCCAAGCGCCACAGGTTAATCCCACAGTTGGTAGAAGCCTGTACAAGGTATCGCAAAAGCAGGAGAATATTTTAGGTTGAAGCGTGGTGATTCAAATTTTTAGGGAATCATTTAGAAAAAAAAGTTTTCATATGGGCCTATACAAACATTCACACACGGGCACATAAGCAACCGAAGAGGCCAGTGGTGCTCATTGAACTGAAGAAGATTCTATGGAGAAATGACGTGCATTGGAGCTTAACACATAGAAAAGTGGAAGAAAAAAGAGGAAAGGCTCCTTACGCCCAGGGGGGTATAGAAGGCATGTATGTTGATCTTATACATCCTCCCGCCATTGGTTTGGTGCACAACCTTATGGTTCACAACACCGCGTGCCATCGTAAGTTGTCCAGTTCCTCCAAAAATGCTCCACTGACCATCTTGTGGGATGTAACCCATCATCTGAAGCGTGGATCCCTTGAGGCTATTATTAGAAAACGAAATGATGCTTATTCAAAAGAGTTCCATGACTGCGTTTGCAGTATTGTTGGTGACAGTAGAAAAGATCTTACCTCGTGCTCTCGAACACTATGGTCAAGGTGGTATACCAGGCTTGGTCGTTCCTCTGGCTTGGTTTGAACTGGATGCCCTGTGCACGTCCAACGACGGTTGCGTCGCTACCTTCCCCATTGGTCACAGGCCAGTCCTGGACGGCGATGTTGCCGAACTCCCCAGGTAGGCCTGGTTCGACCACCACCACCTCGTTAAGGCCATTTCCGCTGTATGTCTGGTTTAAGTACAAACTCAGGTGCAACTCTTTCTCATCCAGTGCGAACGATGCAGGAGCTACTGCAAAAAGTGCCACGGTTAGGCTCACAGCTAGGACGCTTCTCAGATTGGCCATTGTACTAGTTATGGCAGCTACCGTTTATTTCTTGCTTGTGTTGTGTGATCTGTGAACGGGGGAGGGATGCCAGTATTTATAGAGGGCTGCAGTGCATGGACAGGACGACAGTGATAGCATGGATGTGAACAATGGTCCATGATGATGGGTAAAGACCGTCATTAGTGATGGGTGCAGCAGCCCTCGGACTCAAATCCTCTGACGTAGAAGCATTTACGTCAGAGGAGTGCACTAATAAATTGTGACAGATTTTATTGTTTGCGAAGTTACTGTACCACATTTACTGTTCATGTGAATGTGTAATATCTAATATGATCCACCTGTTTTCAATCCAACGACGCAACTGCTCCCACTACCCTCTGACGTAGCTAAAGTGACTGGCCACAATTGCTTGTCTCCGAGCAAAACTAAACTTAGGCTTCGTAGATTAGGAGTTGTGTCGTGATAACATCCTGCAAGTAGCATATTTATAGTTGTCGACATAAGTTTGGGTTACACAGCAAAGTGCTAGAATGCACGGATCACATGAAAATCACCTGGTACTGAAGGCCACAGAATCCGGCCTAGCCAGTTTTAGAAGCCAGCTTAATCGCTTTTTTGCAGGAAATACCCGTATCCCTATGAATGCCTACCCAGGTGGGACTCTATCGGGACAGGTGCACCTAGGGTTGTTCTTGATTCAGCAGGATACCAGGAACACGTCAATTTGTCCTAGAGGCAAAAGGAGAACTATAATTAGGGTTGGAAAAGGAAAAAGTTGGGGTTGAATAAAAAATTAATAAATTATATTGTGCTTGATTGATTGATTCTCAATCAGCTACTGCCCCTTCACTATATATAGGTTAGGATGTCTTGCCCCATTGGAGATCGTTTACAACTCGCACGAGAATCTCTATATCCTACTCGAACTTGCAAAAACCAGCCTGGCCTTAGGTAATATGTCTTGCCCCATTGGAGATCGTTTACACTATCAGTCAGCTACTAGCTAAACATCTTGCCATACACTTGGCTAATATGTCTTCGAGCACCTCCCATTGAGAGCTCTAGGTAGATGATCACCTTGAAATGCCTCCGTCAATCCAAAACAATTACTTTAACAATCTTGCATGGGCCCTCCCAATTTTGAGGCCACTTACTAAACTTGTTGTCTTTTACCCCCAAGAGGCAAAATAGTCTTCCACACCAGATCTCACACTTTGAATGCTTTCTTCTTTACATTTTTATTGTAGATTTATCCTTCTCAACCTCCTTTAAAGCCTTCAATCATTTGTCAGTCATCTCATCAATATTGTCCATCATCAAATTGTTAGAAACAACAAGTGATAAATTATTTTGCTTAGCTGATTCATTAGCGTTCAGATTTACCTCAACAGGTAAAACGTCCTCCTAAATATAAACATGCTCCAAAGGAGTAATTTTCGTATCACCATGCTTAGATAAACGATGAGCTCCATGCTTAGACATACGATGAGCTCATGAAGGTCCATGCAGGGATTGCCATGCCCTCTGAAGTTTATTAAGGAGGAGAGATCATGAATAAACAGGAGTTATCTTAATCCACATATCCATACACTTGCACATCTTGATCAGATTGTATGGCTTGCTTCTCCTTGGATCTAGTTTTTGACTTAGTAACATATGCGATGCAAGTATGCTTCCTTTTCATTCCCTACCCTAAGCTCCACAAAAGACATATTAGAAGTAGGATGAAAAGAGGCAAAAGAATGCCTTGGTGAGAAACCATACACATTGAGCTATATGAGAGAATCATTTGAGGAGCAAGACTATGTTTTAAATTTGAAAACCTTACAAAAACCCAAGTTATCTAAGCAAGAGAGGTAAAGATGACTGGATTCTGATCTGTTCCATTTCTCAACCACCCAAGATGGCGTGGTAGACACTTCAAAGTTCACATGTATAGGTGAGGCCTGGAATAACTTATATGTAGGCATCGTACCATTTGAGGAGATGTTCCACCTTAGTCCTTGAACTTTACTAGAGGACGAGCAATGGGCTAAGTGTGGGGGATCTTGTTGGCGGTCCTTAACTCCTATTTCTAACCGCCAACTTTCACACAAAATCCACTCAAATAAACACCAAACATAGAATTAGAGTTTTATAACTGGCAGGTTCCATGAGTTTTGATGATTTATCATTTGTAGGGGGACATTTGTGAAAATACCAAAGATGGGCCAAGAAAAGAGAAAGAAAAGAATAAAAAGGTGGAGAAGGTGTGCATGGAGCACGACCGCCTGTGGAAGGAGCTGCAGGAGGAGGTGAAGGTGTCGGAGGATGGCCAGGCCACCCTGGAGCCTCGCGAGCATGAGCTGGAGGTGGCACATGTGATACTACAGGAGCTCGCTGCCAGGGCGTTGGGTGCGTGTGAGGTTTTGCTTCCCCTGCCTCCTCCAGGCGGTCCGCTCGACTTGGTTGGGCAAATGCGCTTCTTCGCCAAGCGCACCCCGTGGGTCATCAGGTATGCGGTCCACCAGGGTGCTGCCGTAGCTCTGACCCTAGCGAAGCTCCAGCTCCCGCAGGTCAACTTGGGCGTCGTGGCGTTGGGTGTCCCCGAAGGGATCTCCGATGAGAAGTTGGAGGAAGCTGTGGACGCGGTGGCGCCTCTAGCTGTCGCTGCTGTGGGCATCGTCAACGATCCTGCACTGCTGGTGGATGACTTGCAGGATGAGGGCATGGCACCTATTGGTCCAGTCATCTCCATGTAACCTACGTCAACAACTCGATGTAAAACCCACCATTGTAATTCCAGAGGTTCCCCCTTTTGGACCGCGAGGTGCTAGAAGTGCACTTGCCGACCGAAGTGCCGTGCTTTTGGTTTGATCCCATTCCACCCCCTCTCATCTCGGTGGGAGGCCCCCGCTCAGCCCCGGCTTTCCCACGCATGAGCCCGGTGGGCATCGGCCATTAGCTCTGTTAGCTCGGGTCATGCCCGTGTGGCGTTAGGGCGTTGGCTTGATCCTGTTCGGTGGTCATGGCGAAAAAACTAGGGGGGTGGAGTTCCCTGACCGTGAGATCAGAGTGGGAAGGTTTGCCCCAAAAGTAGACTAACTCAAGCGGGACAAGCACATTTCAGGCGACGACTTGGGGAGAAAAATTCGCAAGGAAAAAAGTCTAGCAGTGTGTGAACTTAGCTGTTAGCGGGGTTTGTGCACCGATCTCCTCATTGGGGAAGCCTCCCCCTCCCAGGAGGTCTTAGCTGGGGGCTGTACCGTCGTGCGGTGTGCGAAGGCTTGATTGCGGCTTGACATGTTGGGGCCCGGGATTCGGCCGTTTTGTAACCACCAGTCCGAGGCCACGCACCCTGTCTTTGAGAGCTCCCGAGGGACGATGCTCGCCGTCGCCGTTGGCGATTTAGGCCAAGGTCCCAAAGATGAGGACTTGGCTTTGAGTGAAGGCACCGGTTGTGACGGAGAACTCGCCGAGGAAGTGAACGCTGCCGTCTGGGGCAATGCTACCTGCTTCGGTGACAAGGCGGGTGGCTCCGGCCACCATAGAGCTAGAATTGCATTTGACGCTGTCCCCTACCTAGCACGCCAGCTGTCGCTCGGTAGAAACTACGACAAGCATTGATGTTAGATCAATGTCAGAGTACGGGTCTCCGGTGGCTCGGGTGGACTCCAGAACATGAGAAACTCAAGGGAGATGCAGAGATTTATCTTGGTTCGGACCATGGAGCTCCCTACATCCAGCAGATGATGATCCTTATGCTCAAGGGCTCCAAAAATCGGGGGGTTACAACATAGTGTAAGAGAGTTTGGTAGGGGGTTAGCTCAGTGCTAATCCTAAGGTTGCCTTTCTGCTGGAGAGGTTTCCCCCTCAATGGAGAGGAGGAAGACGACGGAGCCAGGGAAAGTGCTTAGTGCCCCTTGCCCTGGTGGGCTGCTCTGTTCTCGGTGCTGAGCTAGAGTGGATGCAATGTGGGACGGTCTATCTAGGGTCGCTCTCTGTGTTCGTCCTCTCCACTCTGTAGAATCAGACCTCCCCATATATTCCGAGGAAGGTCGGGTACATGGTGGTTTAGGGAGCTATCTCTACGGTCTACATGGGCCAGAGTCCATGCGGGTCTTGCAGTGGCATCTTGTGGACTAAGGCGATGTCTTGGCACTGAAGAAGCTCTGGGCATCGTCCGACGGTGCAGTCCTGAAACCCTGCATGTCAGGCGATGTCGGCTTGGACCGGCCTCCCTAGGTGCGCCTTCTAGAGGCTTCTTGGTGGCGAAGGTGGCCAGCCTGAGGGGCTGACGTGTGGACCTTGGAGCCCCCGAGCCGCTGGGAGTCCAGGCGGAGCTTGTCTTATTGTGTCATGCTCGGTGCATGACTCTGTTGGAGGAGTGGCCGGCAAGGCCACGCCCCAAGGATAGCGCCGCAGAGCCCTCGACCCTTGGTGGCTCGGGGCTTGTCTTCTTGCGCTCGGGCCTCGGCAGGTGTTGAAGGCTAGGAGGCGGCCATGGTCCGGGCCTCAGCTTCTCGTGGACCGGGAGCCTGTGGCTCAGGTTAGCTCCCGAGCCATTGCCCAGGTGGAGGTGATCTCAGGATTTGACCTAATTCCTTAGCCTGAGGGTGCGCGCAAGCGCGCCTGATAGGTGTAGCCCTCGAGCCCTCGGGCGATCCTAGGAGGATCGGCCAGGGGGTCTCTCGATCGGGAAGCATTGAACCGGAGGCTTGACATACGCCTATGTTAGGATCTTGTCAGGCCTCTTAAGAGGTCCGCCCGTGAAAATACGCTCTATTTTCAAAGGTGGACCTCATAGGAGGCCTGCCTCCATAAATCAATTTTAGGAGACGAGCATTTGTGACTGCCTCCGTAAATAAAATGTCCGCCTCCGTAAATCCATTTTGCGGGATGGTCAATTGTGACTACCTCTGTAAATAAAATGTCTGCCTCCAAAAATCTTCAGGTATTTTAGGAGATACCTACATTTTGTGACCGTCTCTGTTAATAAATTGGCCTGTCTCCTAAAATGAAATTTGTAGTAGTGACATTTGGCAGAATGCAAATCACCGGTGCAATCAAATTGAAGGAAAAAAGTGGGTTCATAGATCTTAAAAAAATACACAAACATGCATTAACTTCTCTAACAAGTGGAAACTGGATAGCAATGAGCCAAAAGATTGAAAGAATAAGGAGGAGAAAGAGAAAATCCACTCGGTAGTGATGCTAAAGGTTTCCCTATACATTGCACGAGCATGGAAGCAAATGCAAGGCAAAGGTCTCAGATATCACCCCTACAACTTTGGGTGCGTTCGATTCCATCCACTAAACTACCGTTGTTTCTGAATACTTATTTTGTTCGATACACTGTAACCTATGTATGTATGCTTAAATTAATGCAGCAGCCACTAGATTTACATAGTGGCTGATGTCAAGCTTGTCATGCTTTGTGTCCTTGATCCACTAGATAAGGAACCAAAGGAATACAAAGACTTACTATCCATTCTCCAAACCTATATGAACCGTACTCCTTATTTGAGATATGCATATATAATCGTTATACCGAGTTGATACTAACTTGGTTCAATACATTCTAACAGGGCATATAGGTTCTACATTAAGAACCTTAAAGGGGAGTTTAATCCAAAAAGGTAAATGGAGATATATATCAAAACAAAAGATTTTGGTATGACGCACATGCATCACTGTACTTTAGTACTTTAGTAAACACGTTGCGTCAATGCAGTGCCACAAGCAATGCTTCGGGAGCATCCATTGTGGATATTACATTTGCGAGTACATGAGGGTGTTCATCAAGAGGTGCGTAAGACACCCGGAAATATATGTAACTAGTTCATCTCACTATGTAAGTTGAGAACGCACGCATGTACATATGTCTTAAACCATCATATTAAATTCTTTTTGTTGCAGTACCCTTCGATCCCTATTAAGGATAGAGAACTCGACGAGGACGCTCTCTTGGATAATGTTGGGGACCTCTGCAAGTTTATCCTCAACGAAATTATACATAAGAGAGGCCAATTCCACGATTGGACGTTGACATTATTGCGTGACGCAGATTGCAGAAGTCTTCGTGTGTGTGCGGACTCTTAAATTTTGGTCGTTGATAATATGCATATAATGTAACAATTTTATTATTATGATGATGATGATGATGACGATGATGATGATGATGATGATTATTATTATTATTAGTAGTAGTAGTAGTAGTAGTAGTAGTAGTAGTAGTAGTAGTAGTAGTAGTAGTAGTAGTAGTAGTAGTAGTAGTAGTAGTAGTAGTAGTAGTAGTAGTAGTAGTAGTAGTAGTAGTAGTAGTAGTAGTAGTAGTAGTAGTAGTAGTAGTAGTAGTAGTAGTAGTAGTAGTAGTAGTAGTAGTAGTAGTAGTAGTAGTAGTAGTAGTAGTAGTAGTAGTAGTAGTAGTAGTAGTAGTAGTAGTAGTAGTAGTAGTAGTAGTAGTAGTAGTAGTAGTAGTAGTAGTAGTAGTAGTAGTAGTAGTAGTAGTAGTAGTAGTAGTAGTAGTAGTAGTAGTAGTAGTAGTAGTAGTAGTAGTAGTAGTAGTAGTAGTAGTAGTAGTAGTAGTAGTAGTAGTAGTAGTAGTAGTAGTAGTAGTAGTAGTAGTAGTAGTAGTAGTAGTAGTAGTAGTAGTAGTAGTAGTAGTAGTAGTAGTAGTAGTAGTAGTAGTAGTAGTAGTAGTAGTAGTAGTAGTAGTAGTAGTAGTAGTAGTAGTAGTAGTAGTAGTAGTAGTAGTAGTAGTAGTAGTAGTAGTAGTAGTAGTAGTAGTAGTAGTAGTAGTAGTAGTAGTAGTAGTAGTAGTAGTAGTAGTAGTAGTAGTAGTAGTAGTAGTAGTAGTAGTAGTAGTAGTAGTAGTAGTAGTAGTAGTAGTAGTAGTAGTAGTAGTAGTAGTAGTAGTAGTAGTAGTAGTAGTAGTAGTAGTAGTAGTAGTAGTAGTAGTAGTAGTAGTAGTAGTAGTAGTAGTAGTAGTAGTAGTAGTAGTAGTAGTAGTAGTAGTAGTAGTAGTAGTAGTAGTAGTAGTAGTAGTAGTAGTAGTAGTAGTAGTAGTAGTAGTAGTAGTAGTAGTAGTAGTAGTAGTAGTAGTAGTAGTAGTAGTAGTAGTAGTAGTAGTAGTAGTAGTAGTAGTAGTAGTAGTAGTAGTAGTAGTAGTAGTAGTAGTAGTAGTAGTAGTAGTAGTAGTAGTAGTAGTAGTAGTAGTAGTAGTAGTAGTAGTAGTAGTAGTAGTAGTAGTAGTAGTAGTAGTAGTAGTAGTAGTAGTAGTAGTAGTAGTAGTAGTAGTAGTAGTAGTAGTAGTAGTAGTAGTAGTAGTAGTAGTAGTAGTAGTAGTAGTAGTAGTAGTAGTAGTAGTAGTAGTAGTAGTAGTAGTAGTAGTAGTAGTAGTAGTAGTAGTAGTAGTAGTAGTAGTAGTAGTAGTAGTAGTAGTAGTAGTAGTAGTAGTAGTAGTAGTAGTAGTAGTAGTAGTAGTAGTAGTAGTAGTAGTAGTAGTAGTAGTAGTAGTAGTAGTAGTAGTAGTAGTAGTAGTAGTAGTAGTAGTAGTAGTAGTAGTAGTAGTAGTAGTAGTAGTAGTAGTAGTAGTAGTAGTAGTAGTAGTAGTAGTAGTAGTAGTAGTAGTAGTAGTAGTGTGAAGTTTGCACTGGATCTGATGTGTATATATATGTTGATGACGTGAGTGGGAACTCTTTTGTATATGTTGTTGCTGTTGTTTCTAGGGGTGGCTAGAAACATCAGCTACCTCTAGAAATAATTGGCGCAAAATAAATTTTCAAATTTGACAGAAAACTTATGCATGTTTCAAAAGTGTTTCTAGGGGCGGCTGAAAACATCATATTTCAAGCTGCCTATGGAACTTCAATTTTCAGAGATGGTTGTCAACCGTCTCTGGAAATCGATTTTTAGAGACGACTGACAATATCAACTGTCTCTAGAAATTGGTCTCCAAAGAGGTGGCTAATGTTTTTGCCCACCAGAGATTGCCCTCTAGAAACCGATTTCTAGAGGCGGTTGTATATCTGCCTCCGAAAATGGACGATTTCTAGAGATGATCAGACAGAGGCGGTTGTGACCGTGGCTGAAAATTGGTTCTGCAGCAGTGTCAGTGATACACAGTGGGCATATGTGCTAGAAATCGCCCTTTCCTTTGGCTACAGGCCGTTCATGTGGCGAAGAAAACACTTGTGAGTCTGATGCATTTGCATTAAAAAAAGTTATCTGACGCATGACATGGATAGATAGCAGCGTTTGTCGTTCGTATCCTATCAAACACAGCAGAGACGGGGCAGGCCATGTGCGCCAGTATATGTCCACTGTAAATTTGCTAATTAGCTTGCCCATGGATACTTTTTATTACTAGTTTGTCAATCTACAAGGAGAAGTGGAGTCATTTTATTTATGGGGAAGAGCTTCACGTACAATCTATTTGTACTATTCCATTACAGCTATGCGATTTCAACCTTTTGATTAGCAACCATCAAACTAAATCCTGATAAAAAACATCAAACTAAATCAAGGATCTTCTCGTAACAGAAGGTTGTACGCATGTGTTGTACATATACAATCACGAGCTGTGCTAAACATGGCCCAAAATGGATAAATGACACAAGTAATGTGTTCTAATTTTTACTTTCCAATATAGTGTGATAGAGTGTGGTACCCTTCAAATCTTTATTAACGTCAGCAGCAATGGACATGCATGGGCAACCGGCCCCGCCTGTGCACAGCGACGGCATGCCACATCGCACTTGTCGTGAGCAGAGTGACTATCTGGATCTAGAATCTTGAAAATGACATAAAGCAATATCATTTGGAGGTATATCTTTATTTAAAATTTGATTTAGCAGTGACACCGCGACAACCTGGTATGTGCTAGAAATCACATTTTCCTTTCGCTAGAGGCCGTTCACGTGGCGAGAAAACACTTGTGAGTTATCTGATGCATGACATGGATTGTTACCAGCATTTGTCGTTCGTGCCCTACCAAACACAGCGGGGATAGGCTGGCCATCGGCGCCGGTATATGTCACAGCAGGATTGTTACCAGCATTTTCCTTTACTATAAAGCAGCTAAGTAGCTAGTCCATTGGATAATCTTTACTTTTGGAACTATCATGATTTATACTGTGTGCTGGAATTTAGTATTCTGCCTGTCCGTTCAAATCTTTATTTCTTCGTGTGCACCTAAACTTGCATAATTAAAAAGCATCTACTTGGCAAACTTTTTGTGAATAGAAACAAGAAAATTAACGGTGAAAACTGATAGCACGTAGGTGTGATATGGACATTGATGATAATGACTAAAGCTAGTAACGTCAGCATCAACGGATATGAGCAACCTGCCCCGCCTGCGCACAGCGACGGCACGCCACATCGCACCTGTCACGAGTGGAGCGGCCAGGTGCAGCAGTTGTGGAGTGACTTTCATGCTTCCTGAGCCCCTGACATGGAGTGACTATAACCATATTGATCACAAGATGCAAGTGGTACATTGTTCGTAATTTATTTACATCTTGATCAGCTCCAAAGCGCCTAAGTATTTATCCTTGACTTGAATGCCAAGGTGCCATCAGGTGTTAGCACTTAGTTCACACATATTAGATATATAATTAATTTTACCAAAATATGTTCCATACACAAAAAAAACAAGGAAACCAGCAGTAGTTATCTTTATCTACTTACCTGCAGCAGAAACCCGTTCATGCATGCATAGCCATACAGTTATTATACTCTCTTAGTATAAGTTATACTAAGAGAATATAATAACCCACCATATAGCGTGTTCAATATTATCCCATATTATTATGTGATGTCCTCTGTAAAGGACTAGTAAATACTATTATTATAATCTCTACCCGTTGGTAATGCCCAACTATGAGGATCATGACACCTGTTCCCCTACTTATGTGGGCCTTTCCATCCCACATCATTTCAGATATGGGACAACCCAGGCTGAATATACAAAACTCTTTCCATGATTATGTGGCACATACATTTCCCATTGTATCATCTAGTAAGGGTTTAGTGATTGGTTGAATGACAAATAGTCAATGGAACTAACAATGTTGGCTAGTATATAAGGACTTAGTCTTTTGGATACAAGGAGATTGACTTGGGAAAGGCCAAGGTGAAGATGGAGGAATCAGACACATCAGCTGAACGGCAAGTGGACACTTTGAAGACCCTAGAAGATGTACAAGGAATCCAACATATCAAAGAAATGGAGCCCGGATGAAGACTCACAAAGAAACGGAGAAAATTTGCTAAGTAGCTTGCCCATGAACAAAAAGACTACTTGTTACTAGCTTGTTAAAAATAACATATTTATCAATAAATACTTTAGTAATTAAATAAATAAAAATAAATTTAATTATATAAATATTTATCATGAAGCAAATAATTGAAGTATATAAAAATTTTAACAAATAAATAGGCTAAAGATATAAAATGATTTATAAGAAAATATATCCGCTTCAAACTAAATCAAAGTTATTTAAAAAATCGAACTTAGTCTTTACATATCATTAGTAATGTTAAATATAATATCATTAGTCATAGAGATAACTTTTAAATAGTTTCAATGTGTACATAGTTAGTAATATTAAAAGATTGTTTCACCATGTACCATATTCTTCACAGACAACGATACTATTGGATATTCCACATTTTTTTAGTATGGATCTGGATTTGTACAAATAAAAATAGTGAAAATGGAATTGGGTACATCCATATATGGATATCCATATCCAACACTTAGTGGATATGGATTCGGATAATTTGGATAACTAGGTATCCATTTCCACCCTGGCCATCTCCACCCACGTGCACACGTATCATTCACGATAGTAAAAAGTGGAGCAGCAGGGTGTGGCGGTTCTATTCTGGCTTTTTGGGACCTATGTGCCTTTTTTTGAATCAAAGTACAAACGTAGATACTCATAAATCGGCAGGCACACTTAGCGAGCATTTGGTAGGGTTCTAGATTCTTGTAGAAACATTTCAAATCCAGATTCTCTGAATCACTTCGTGAAACCGTTTGGCTGTTAGGCTGGATTCTATTTCCTAAATAAATGTTTTTATAAAAAATCATGTAAAATATAAATATGCTTCACAAAATATTGATTTTTTATGGGCAAATAACAACCTAAATGCAACCCATTTAAAATTATTGCACTAAAAAAACGATAAGGAAAAAAACAATCGCTAGTGCATATGGGGGAGAGTAGAAATAGAAATAGCGAAAGCAGCCTGCTCCTCTTTCTCTCCCGCAGGCAAAAAAAGCGTGGAATGGGAGAAACGTTTCGTGGCCCGAGCGTTTGGCGCCGATTCTTCCAATTCTAGCGAGAAACTAAATTGTTTCTCCTATCCAAACAAGCCCTTACCCTTACCCTTACTAGAAGTACGCCCATGCTAACACTATGGCAAAAGCTAAAAGAACCAGTGCATTCACGTCATTGCACATAATTATCATCTGCATCATTATTTTTCTTGTCTCTGTGCTCCATGCTTACAAAATTCTGGAAACCCTCATCCAATGCCCTCAAAGTGTGACACCGAAAACCTTCATCCAATGCACTCGAAGCGTGACGCCACCGCGGCCCCACCATCAGCATGCTGTGGCATCGCTGTCCTCACCGGTCCGACGTTCCTGCGGGTTCTCCAAATCAGTTTATTACGAAAATATATTTCATAACAAATGTAATGGTATTTATTTTGTATAAAAAAAATTTGCCCGTGCTAACACTACGGCATCATCTATCAATGCAAATCAAACAACCAACAAAATCTTTTAGTGGATATACCAACAAATATTCTGATGACAACCTGGTATACCAAATAAAGATTACTTGCATGACAACAAGGATATCAGAATATAGTAGATATATACACAGGTCTTTGCATGACAACAAAGATAGAGAATTAACATCAGACAAAAATAAACTGAAATTGTCTCTAAAACTATTGCAAAAAATTAATACAGGCAAGCATAGCTCGAAACAAGTCTTTGCATTTTAAAATTAATTGCAAAGAAATATGCAGGCAAGCATAAGTCCAAATATAGTCTTCAATCTGAGAACGATTAAGAAGGTACTCAACAGTTTTGTTAGCTGACCTGATCTCATGTCGAGGCACCCCAGCACTTGATGACCACGACCATGTATCTCTGGGCCGCAAATTGAGCCATGAACCTAACTGAAACAGAGATTATTTTTAGTTTTAAAATGCCCGTGTAATGCTGGAAAGAAACAAATAGGCCATTCAAACTACCACACTGAACCAGGCATTGTCCAGACGGCTGGGAGTTGTCCAGGCACTGTCCTTATTTTTGCACAATGGTGTATCACGGCATTTTTTTTTCTTAACGGTGTCTGAGTGAATACCAAAACGACTAAGCAGAAACATGGACAAACGCAGTTGATGCAAATTCAGAGAAAAAACAGCATCGGGCAGTCATTGTAGTCTGGTGGAAAAGCAGAGAAATACCATGTATCTGTCTCATATATCTCCCGAGTTCGATCTTCGCGTATTTTTCACCTTTGTGAAATCTTCATGTTCTCGCAAGCTAGCTGCATCAAGCTCCTCATGTCCTTGGTACCCAAACGATTGAGGTCAAATGAGCAAGAAATATTTTTTTGAACTGAATGCATAGAGAGCTCATGCCTCAACTAACATCTCTGCTAATAAATCTTCACGTAACACTAAAGTGAAAATAGTAAATGTGTGATGAGTAAGAACAATCTGCAGCATTGTGGAATCTACCTAGCCACAGTAGTTGCACGCGTTAACGTCAGCACCTTTCTCCAGAAGCTTCGTGACAATCTGCACAGGAATCGAAGGGGGAAGTGCTGAAAACATGGAAGAATTCGCATGTACGTCGACTTGGACCTTGGCAATGGCGAAGTGGAGGGCAGGGCTGCCGAAAGTAGAGTAGAGCGCGAGGACAGGGCTGAGCTCCAGCAGCATCCATGCCTCGATGGCGTTCCCGTCGCATGCCGCCGGAGCTCGCCAGAGTCTAGGTCCATGCTGAGATTTACCTGCCCGAACATGCCACTCCCGATAAGGTCGCCCTTCCGCCACCGGATCAGCGGGTTCTCCTCTCCTCTGCCGCTTCCTTCTCCCCTACCTAGTGAACTGCAGCTATAAAAACAATCATTTCATGTGCATCCCTAAAATGAAGCTGTGGCATAAGCACTGACTGCTACAGCTTCAACCAAGAAACAAAGCCCGAGATCCTGAACTTCCAAAACGTAGGTTCCTTGCTAAAGGCATTATTGACAATTTAAATATGTTATTCCATGCAAAAATAGATAAAATACAAACGAAGGTCTGATCATTGAAAACATATCTTCGGATAGACCAAGCAACCAAATGTCAATTCTATCAAATTTGCCCGTGCTAACGCTACAGATAAAATAATAGACCAAGCAACCAAATGTCTGCATTTTTACCGAAGATTTATATTTCCATAACACGAGACCAATTTTATGGTCAACTAAAAACCCCTTATTCTTGCATTATTCCATGTATGTATAACTACTTGCTATTTGAGATATCAAGTTATGACAAAAAATAAAAAAAAGATATATACTTAACTGCATACCCATGTAGCAATGAGTGTGCCAATGATCTACATTCAGAGCTCCAAAACAGGACGACCACGAAACTAATTCTGCAAGGATCCTAACAAAATTTTAAAGCAAATACTGTATGTAAGCGGTAAAGCTAAATCCAAAGTATATGTGGACAATAGCCTTTGGCCGTTTCTAAAATACCAGAACGACAGAGCAGCTTTAACTAACATCTGCCGTGTATTGCAAACAAGATAGACATGTTTGGCATTTTCACAAACATCTCATGTGCAATCACAGTAGGATTTTCCTAATCTCCAACCTAGCAGAGAGTTGAGCGAACTTACCAGCAACAATGACATTGATACGTGCTTTTCAGATCCACTCCTGATTCCGAAGACGGCACCAGTAGTCAGGAGAGCCAAACGCATCAGAGACATCCAAGATCACCTAGAGTGACCTCATCCCTAGGATCATCTTCGTGACCCCAGCTAGGAGGCTGCTCAGCTCGGCATCGCCACCGACCAAAAGGCCGCGCACCCCGGGCAATGATCTCACCAACCCTGGCCACACCCTTGACCAAGAGGTCACCCGCCGAGGGTGATGGCCTCTCCAATCACTGCACCCGCCTCGGCTGAGATCGGGCCGGGGCCGCCGCCGCCGTTAGGAGCGGCCATGGTGTTGGCAGGCAGTGCCCTGTTGGCCGTGCCCCACGAGGGCTGCACTTGTCTACTCGGTTGCCCGCCATGGGGAAGACAGAGATGCCAGCGGACGGCGGTAGGGAAGACAAAGATGGCATCACGATCGTTATTCGCTGGCGTTTCTTTTTTTGCTTTTTTTATTTTTTTCTTTTTTTGTACGGCGATTGCAGGCTTCGATCGTTGTTCGCCGAGCCTTGAAGCCATTGAGGGTGGTGAGAAGCCTGGAGGGCGCGGGTGAGGGGGTGAGATGCCTGGCATCAAACTTCTTATGTCGGCCATCGGATCTGATCTAGGTATTTTATCAGCCCTTAATTTTAATGGAGGCGAAGTCCTGTGTGCATTTTTCCAGGTGCACAATGGTTGGAGGCTCTCAGCGGGGGATGTTTTCAATGGTGGACATAAAATAATTTGGATTGGTCCATTATAGTAGAGATGAACACATGCACGTACATCCTACCGCTATAATCACGTCTGAGAGAATGAGTCGGTAGATTTCGAGATTGATGAAGTGATCATAGGTGTCTTGGTATCGATGGGAACATCATTTACCACTAATAGAATGATGTGATTAAATCTTAGAATAAATCCAGAAAAATATAACCACCCACGCCAAGTCAAGGACATCAAACCCGGGTGGGCCGGATCCAACACAAGAAATACCTATGCTTAGTTCACTAGGCCCTACGCGCCCTGACATCGATGGATAGGATGATTGGTGGGATGTCCCTGACACTATGCTTAGCTTGTACTTTGGGAAGTTCAGTGCATCGGTCGACACATACTCACCACACAAAACCCACTTGTACTGCTTCAATTACCATTGCCGGGTGCTTAAAACCATCACCGACAGGGTCTCACTATTGGTTCATATGGATAATTTCTATCACTGCCGGGTCTGAATATAAATTGATAATGATAATATCTACCACTACCAGTTCTAAATCCAAACCAGCAGTGATAATAGCACTGCTGGATCTCAACTCAAACTGAAAGTGGAAGTCTTTGCCTGACTCGAAATTCTTATCAAACATTAATAATAGCACACTCAGGTCTATCTGTCCGCCTTATCCTCTTCACCAAAACACTTAGTGTCTCTTAGCTCTCCCTTATCTATCTTCCCCAATCCCAGCTTGCCTCTCTCGTCCCCAATTATGCCATTTTCTGTAATGCTCTCAAAGGCGTAGTAGTGCTGCCTTCAACACAGCATGCACATGTGAAGGGACTATGATGCCTAAGAGAGGGGTTGAATTAGGCAACTTAAAACCTATAGACAACTAAAAACCTATTATCAAAACCTACACAAGTCTATATATATGTGCACTAAGGTTTTGCATTTCTAACGATAAAAAGGCTTGCACCCTAGGATTGAGACCTATCAACTAACCTAGCAAGCTGAATGTTGTTGACGGTGAAAATGTCATAATTTCACATACTCAAAACACCATCAACAGCCTCAGAATAAAAGGAAGACAAGCATATTTTATCAAATAACAAGTTCCACATGTCCATGGAATATTTCTATGCAGGTACATGCTAAATGACGAAGATGAGCTTATGGGCCCACCATGGGGGGGGTTGGCCGACAACTCCTATGGGGCCCACTACTCTCCCAAGCTGCCATCATCCAAGTGACACACTCCCAAACCAACATCCACCCTTGGATCAAAGTTGTGCTTTCTCTCAATGGTGAAAGTTGAGAGCACATGGATTAGATGGGCCACTTGTAAGGCAAACCCGGCCTCAAGATGGACCCACAAGCACACATACCTAGCAAGGAAAGTGCCAAGGGTCGCCGCACCAAAGAGTAGGGCCCATAGGCCAGAGAAGGGGGTCGGCCGATCCCCTAGGTCGACTGACCACCCTTGCGGGCCCATCCTCCTCCACCAACTTCAAGCATTTAAACAAGGAAGGAAGCACAAGTTTGCATGATCCTAGCCATCCATTTGAAGTTGGTTTGATCCTATGGTTGATGAAGGAAGTCACATGGATTCATGGACCCACTTCAACTAGTATAAATAGAGGGGTAGACCCCCCTCTCCATTCAGGAAGCAAGGAAGCAACACTACTAACTTCTGACCTTTATACCACGCTTTTTTGTCACAACGGTAAGGTTTCGTTGCAACAAGGGTTGTTATCACAACGATTTTCACTTTTGGTTGCGATAGATTGGTTTTTTGCCATGAAGATTGTTTTGTGGCCATAAGTGTGGAGATCGTTGCAAAAAGTAAGTGTTATCGCAACAAATTATTGAACGGTTGCAATAAGTGATTAAAGTTGCCACGATTTGATTTGTGTTGCGGGCAAGTTTATTTTCGTTGCAATACTAAGGTGATATTGCAACTGTTTATTTGATGGTTGCAATAGCTCATCTGTATCGCCACGAATATGTTCCGTTGTATATAATAGTCGCTTGCGTTGCAAAAAATTGGTACATATAGCAATGAAAAAAATAATTCGTTGCGATCACTAAGGTTGCAACGATTATGGTTTTGTTGTATGTAGCAGTTTCGTTCATTGCAAAAAAGGTTATAATATAACAACGAAAAATTACATCGTTGCAATACCTAAGCCTTTCCACTTTAATGGTTACATAATTTTTCTTTAAAAAAAATGAGAATATGGGTTTCGAACCTGAGACCTCTTGGTGTTGAAAGTCAGCTCCTACCACTAGGCTACGTCTATGTTTGTGTTAGTAATAGCGAAAGTACCCTATATTAATTAATGTTGACCAGTTATATTGGAAAAGGATCTAATCTAATTTTACAGATCACGTGTAGAGGTCGTGGCCTGTAGCTCCTATCACGGCCAGCGGCCTTTCTTCTTCCCCCACGCCCTGTCTCCTTGCGAAGAACGTTGTGGAGGCGCCCCCCTCCGATCCCTACAGCGAGCAGCAGCAGCTAGCGCGGTAACGGCCTCCCTGAAGCCTTTGTCGTCGCGGCGCCCCTTCCCTAGAGCCGTAGTCATCACAGGCGCCCTTGAATTCCCCTACAGCGACTACGGCATATTGGTGCCCTAGTTCCTTCCGGATCTTCGACGAGATAAGGAGAGCGAGCACCGGCCAGTCCTTCAATTCCTCGGCGTGCGAGAGGGACGGAGCATTCAACCAGTTTCACCTCGCACCCTTCGTCATCCACAAGAGAGACGATCAGCGGCCGGCCAGCGATCATCGACGTGAAAAAGAGAATCACGTATGCTTGAATTATTGCTCAGTTTTTTCTCTACATATTACTGTTAAGTTTGGTAAGCAGGAAGGGAAGTTCTGAGCTCCTTTGAATTGATTACTTCCCCACAAATGTCGCAAAGGCAGCTAGAGCAGTACTCTATTTATGCTGAGGTCTAGCTGTTATGTTTTTGGCTTGGTCTAGCAGTGTTGATCGATTACTTATTGTGACTTAATGTGTAATACTCCAATCTGAGTTTCGGTTCATCACATTTATTTTAAGGAGATAATCATTTGTTTCCATTAACTACTGTTCTGAGCATGGATGGAGAAAACAGCAAAACATGCTTGGTAGCTGTTGTCACAATGGACAGAGCTAAGCTTCTGAATATTGCTCTAGATATAGTAGTATATAAAGTTTGATAAAAATGCCCTTTGGATGCATTAAGGTTTATTAAATTATAGTTAAAGTGGGCCCTTTTTTAAGCTTCGCTCAGAAAATTTACAGATTTTTAATTTTCTTTATCTCTGATAAATAAAGTTTATAATAATGTCATGATCCCTTCAATTTAACGTGGTGCAGGAAATCATTGTGATATTTCGAAGGTAAAATTAATGGCACATGATGATGATCGGAGTTGGATGCTGCTGCCTCGGTCATCAGTTGAGTGGCAAGCAGGTCTGGACAAATTTATTGATACTATTTTTGAAGGCACCTATGCATCAGAAACTGCACCATGTCCATGTTCAAGGTGTCGTGGAGTCATGTACAAAAGAAAATCCGAGGTTGAAATGGACTTGCTAACTAAAGGGTTTGATGAGAACTTTGTCAAAGAGAAAGGTAACACTGGCATATTTTTGAATGATGACAGTGATCTGAATGTAGGCCCACTAGATGACACATCATCTGCCAACAATATGTTGTCCGCATTAATTAGGGGTGCGACCAGTGGCAATACCAATGAAGAGCCTTGTGATAGTGCAAAGAAATTCTTTGATTTGTTGAAAGATGCGCAGCAAGAGTTGTGGCCAGGCTCACAGCTTACCAAGGTATCATTCTTGGTCAAGCTCTTTCAGCTTAAGTGCATGGGTGGATGGAGTAAGGAGAACGCAGAGCAAACACTTAGCCTATGGAGAGATACGCTGCCCCAAGGACATTGTATCCCAGACACTATCAAGAAAGCACAGAAGATTATCCGCGACCTTGGCCTCACGTACATTAAGATCGATGCTTATGTGAATGACTGTGTCTTATTTCGTGGGCTGTTGGCTGATATGGACACATGTCCAACATGTGGTGAGAGTAGGTGGAAGAAAGACGACACAAATTCTGATGAGATTGGCGAGTCTAGCGAAAGTGGTGGAGCAAAGAAACGCACTCCTTGCAAAGTTCTAAGGTATTTTCCACTTACTCCTCGATTGCAAAGATTATATATGTCAAAGGAAACATCATCATTGATGAGGTGGCACAAGGAAGAATTGGTTAGTGATGGGAAAATGCGGCATCCAGCAGACTCATTGGCGTGGAAGCACGTGAATGACAGGTATAAGTGGTTTGATTCTGATCCACGTAATGTTAGACTGGGACTTGCATCTGATGGCTTCAATCCGTTTGGGATGTTGAATGTTAATTACACTTGTTGGCCCGTGATATTGATTCCTTATAACCTGCCTCCTTGGCTGTGTTTGAAACAACCTTATTGGATGATGTCGATGTTGGTACCTGGGCCTAAATCTCCTGGAATAAACATTGATGTATATTTGCAACCTCTGATTGATGAGCTACATGATCTATGGGTTAATGGAGTTTTAACATGGGATGAGAAGGAGAAGAAGAATTTTACTCTTCATGCAATTCTGCTGTGGACAATTAATGATTTCCCCGCATATGCGATGTTATCTGGTTGGAGCACAAAAGGTAAGTTTGCTTGTCCTTATTGTCACAAGCATACTGATTACTTATGGTTAAAACATGGCTCGAAGCATTGCTACTTGGGACATCGCCGATTTCTACCCATGAACCATAAGTGGCGAAGGAACAAGACGAGCTTCAATAACAAGGCAGAAACTGGGGAAGCTCCAGTGCCGCTCAGTGGTGAGCAGGTGCTGCGGGACTATGAAAGTTTCGAACAAGTGACTTTTGGAAAGGAGACAAGGAAAAGGAAGCAACGTGACGAAGAAAATAGGTGGCACAACTGGAGGAAGAAGAGTATTTTCTTTCAGCTTCCTTACTGGAAATCATTGCTAGTACGACATAATTTGGATGTCATGCATATCGAGAAGAACATATGTGAGAGTTTACTGGGGACTTTGTTGGAGTTACAAGGTAAATGCAAGGACAGTGAGAAGGCTCGACTTGATATGCAACATTTGGGTATAAGGCATGATCAACATCCAGTGCTCGAAAAGGGTAAGTACACCTTGCCACCAGCGCTGTACTCTCTAGGTAAGGATGACAAGGAAATTCTGTGCAAATTTTTACATGGCGTCAAGTTCCCTGATGGTTATGCCGCAAATATTCGGAGATGTGTGGATGTCAATGGTTGCAAGCTTTCTGGACTTAAAACTCATGACCTACACGTAATCTTGCAAAAACTTTTTCCTTTAGTGCTGCGCAACATATTGCCTGAAGATGTGGTGACCCAATAAATCAATCGTGTAGACGGTGTAGGATTCAGACAATGACGCATGCAGATGCACAAGCTAGAGCACATGGCGTGCGTGCACCACCAATCGCCTACTCACCTGCGCGGTGGACGGACAAGGGCCAGCTCAACAGCCGGTGAAATCAACAGCAGATGCACAAGCTAGATGCACAAGCTAGATCAACGGGGTGGACGGACAAGGGCCAACTCACCTGCGCGGCTGCGCCAGTGCGCTACGGCGGCGCCGAAGCTGTGGACGAGCAGTATGGGCGGGCCCTGCCCTCTGGGGAGGTAGTTCACGCGCATCCCTTGCCAAGTCCAGGTGCTCGCCACGTCCAGGTGGAGCAGCCCCGGCGCATCTCCTCCAGCGGCAACGGCGGCCGGAGAAACCCTAGCCGCGTCCATCTCCCTGCCGTCCCCAACAAAGTGCGCCCCCACGGTGGCCTGGCCTGGCCTCGCCCCCGGGATAGACGCGTTAGTTCCACTTCTGGGCCGGCCCGTTAACAAAGTGTGTTGCTTGTTCCACTTCTGTTGCCAAAGGTTGTTTCTTTAGTGCCACCTCGCCAATTCGGAGACGCAAAACTCAGCTTAAAAGCTGAAGCCGCCAAGCCACGCTGAACTTCTCATATCAAGCGCTATTCCGAATTCGTTACACTTCTGGGCCAGCTGAGGCCGGTAGCTTTGCTGGGCTCCCCGTAGGGTCGAGTCTGGGCTCCCCGTAGGGTGGGTCGAGTCTGGGCTCCCCGTAGGGTCGAGCCTGGCGCGGCCGCTGGTCCTTAGCTGGCCCATTGAAGTACCAACTTTTTTGTTTTCTAATTCTATGTTAATAGTTCCAACTGAATTTATTTTTTTGAAACATATTTCTATCGTGTCCAACTAGTAACTAAATATCATATTCCAATTTTTTCCTAATTCTATTCTAATCATTCCTACTGACTTTATTTTTTTAAAAAAACATATTTCTACCATGTCCAACTAGTAAATAAGTATCAAATTCCTTTTTTTTCTAATTCTATGCTAATCGTTCCAACTGAATTTATTTTTTTAAAACATATTTCTATCGTGTCCAACTAGTAACTAAATATCATATTCGAATTTTTTCCTAATTCTATTCTAATCATTCCTACTGACTATATTTTTTAAAAAAAACATATTTCTACCATGTCCAACTAGTAAATAAGTATCACATTCCTTTTTTTCTAATTCTATGCTAAGCATTCCAACTGAATTATATTCCATTTAGTGACATATCGTTTTGCCTGTCTTCCTATGTCACTGATGTCGTACCGAGCATGACACGTCGCCAAGATATGTGATCTGCTCCTTTCGAGTGCTATGTCTTATGCCATCGAGTGCCTAGCTCATCGTCTCCAACTAGTCACAATTTGTCCCATTGCATTCCATGTCTAACATTGTGTGTAGTACTCAGTGTGCCATGTCGACTAGATATGTGTTCTGGACCTTTCAAGTTATATGTCTTATGCCATTGAGTGCCTACCTCATCGTGTCCAACGAGTGCCACATCTTTGACTATGTTAGGTAGATGTGGTGTCATATGTACCTAGGATGCCATGTCGAACAACAACTTGATATGTAGTCCCATCCTTTCGAGTTCCATGTCATATGATACAAAGTGCGATGTCGTATGCCACCGAGTGCCTCGTCATGATCATAGGGGCACGTCATTGCCTATGTCTCATCCATTGAGTGGCACGTCAATGCCTATGCCTCAGTAGCTAATACGTACATATCGTGGTTTATACTTGTGACTTGTAATACAACGACGGAGCTGCCATAGGGGCGGGGTGGGGCAGCTGCCCCAGCTACCGGCGGAGTAGCCTCAGCCTCAATTCGAGTCGCACCGCAAATTCGCATCGACATCAAGGCCGCCCGATGCTCGCCGGCAGCCACTACATGCCACAGCGCTACACCGTCTGCCGACAGGTGTTTAGTTGCGCCCACCAAGGAGCAGGACCTGGCGCTGGGCAGGCGTGGCCGCATACTAAGCAACGCAGCAGCACCGCCAACATCTAGATTCGGTCGAGGCCGAGGTTCAAGTAGAGGTGTCAAAATTAGTGCCATTGGCAACAAAAAAACATACATGCACTTCTACCTTTCATTAGAAAAGTAGATATTATTTTATTTGCCTATTTAGTATATTTTATTTTTTATTACCCTTTGAGGATTTGATCATTTTAGAAAAAAATAATTGAAAGCTAATAGGACTCGTTAGTAGAAGGATATGGCCGGCATGTAGAAATAGAGATTATTTTTGGCGCCCAAACCACACCTCCACGCACAGTTTCCCTCTAATTTTGACTTAAGCCCGCCAAAACACCCACGTTGGTTGGATTGGATCCAATAATCACGGCACAAAACCCCCACCACGCGCCCTGGTCTTCTCCCATCTCCTGCAGACCGTGCGTATCGCCCCCTCCCCCTCCCCCAATTAGATCGCGCTCCGCCTACACCACCTTGGTCCAGGACGCCCCCGACATCGCCTCCGTCGAGGACGCCACCGGCAACGCCTTCAGGCAGGACGGCGCTTCGTTCGCAGGGCATCAGCACCAGCACAGACTCCATCGCCTTGGGTACCCATCGCCATCGATATACTGAGGCCACCCTCGAAGTAGAAGACGATCTTGGGTTCTCTTCTCCATATGTCCCCAGGTACATTGATTACTTAATCTAGGTTTTTTTATTCATGTGTAATCTCGCATCACAGCAAATTCTACAAATTTTGAGGGGTTTAGGGTTTTCAAGCATTTGCTGATTGCATATTTTGGTCATGATAAAAGCACAATTTTTTTTTCAATCCATGAGGATGGAATTGTCTGATTGTGTCATCAACTGGAACAATTTTTGGTATGTGTTAGGTTACAAGGCAGCTTATGTGTTAGGTTACTAAACTGAGGACTAAAACAAAAGTAAAACCAAGACTCCATGATTTCAATCTCTTCATTTACCTGGTATGTGTATACATGGACTACAGACTTTCCAGGCACAGATTTCTTCCCTTTTGCTTTCCTTGTATAAACAAAATCATCACCAAAATTATCATCTGATGGCATACTCTTTATTTCTGTTTGCCTGGAGGCAGAAAAACCCTCGCTTAAGTTGCCTTCTGATGATATTGACTTGGTGACCATATCTTCCTGATATAGTGGCAGTAATTCTATTTCATACTATATCAGGTATCACCAACGGCACTTCTGACTCCATAGACTTATTATGCATCTTTCGAACTGTCAAACTTAGGAGCCTTCCTTGTATTAGAGAGTACAAAATAAAGTGAGTTGAAGGGCACAGAAATAGAGCTCAGATCTTCAGAAGACTGAATATGTCAACGACACCTAATAATTGAGGTGCTGACCCATGAGGTTTATAATTGCTAAAGTGTTTTTTTTGAGCAATTAATTGCTAAATAGTTGGGAAGTTACCTGAAAGAATACCATCCACTGTCCCATCTAACTTGTGATGGATATCATCTCAACAGCGCATGAAAATGTAGGGGGTCCTTTTCTCTCGAGAATGATTTTCTGTACTTTCCTCTTTTTTGCTTCCTCCTTTCCAAGAGTCACACTGTACATAAGCAACTTAAGATTAACATTATTATTATATATTATTACTGCTGATTTACTGGTTCTATCTCTTCTGGATGGTCTACTATAACATTATTATTATATATTATTACTGCTGCCTCCAATAAAAAAAAAGATGTCTAAGAAAAGTCAATTACTTGCTCGGTGTTTGTTTTGCTTGTCTGAAATTACAGAAAGTAAACCTGTCTGTTTCGATTCAGGAATACAAAGTCTGAGATCGGTTTCTATGCTTAAATATCAATCTTTAACTACACAAAAATGTATGGATGTAGTTAACCTTTTTCTGCATCACGCATTGATATTTAGTTCAATTATATAAACCATCTAAAATAGAATCCTGCAATGATATTTAGTTCAATTACTTATATATATATGTAATACTTTACCTTTTTTATTCTTGTTTATTTATCAACCATTGTCCTATTTATGCAGTGGCACGGGCGAAATGTGGACTCTTTATGTTCATTGCAAGAATGGACTTCCAGATCGGGATTATGTAATGTTCAAATTGGAAAGGCCTCATATAAAATTGTCAACCTTGATATCTCTTAAGGACCAGCTAGGGTATAATGCCCGGGACTTCTTGTACTACAAGAAGCGTTGTGGAAGAGATGTTGCAAGTCTTCAGCCCCTCGATTTTGTCAGACATGCAGAGATTATGCTACAAGACAATGAGAGTGAGAAAGAAATCAGATTAGTACTCTCAAAGGAACAAGAGACAGCACAACAAGTCAGCATAACACCCCTCAAGCGACCAAGGCAGCAGCTGGAAGAAGATCAGCATCCGTTTATGGATGATCCTTTTGATGCATACAAGGACTGGCTAAAGAAGCTACAACCGGAACAATCCAAAAGTATATCATATATGCTTTTGCATATGTTTTCGTATTAAGCATAATCTTAGCACCTTTATATAAACTACACCTCATCTTACATTTTTTTGGTGACTAACAGATTTGAAGGATGACACTAGGCAACAAGCAGTGAACACATACAAGGAATTTTTAAGGATCAAAGGGGACATTCCAGAAATTAGTAATTTATTTTCCTTCTTCAACCAAAGTTGTTTAGTACTATTTTTTTAAAAAAACTGAACCTTTAACCTTGTGTGCAGTGGCATTTGTCGAGCAACGTGATACTGATGCAATTGTAGACGAAGACGACGAAAGCAATGGAAGCAATGCGACACCACCCTCAAATAGGCCAAGCCATGCAAGGAAGGCAAGGGATGAAGGAAAAGGTTTGTGATAATGCATGTACTTTTAATATTGGGTTCACATATCTTAATTGAGAACTACTACAGCTCAAGATTGTTATTGTCTTTTTTGCAAGGACATGGCTCCAATGAAAGCAAGAAAAGAGGTCGTGGCACTGTTAAAGGATTAACAGTAGGCAACAAGAGAGTTAAGGAACGCATTCACACACTCCCAATCAAATTTTCAGAAAGTCGTGGAGGACCCATTGGACCGAATACCCGTGCATTTGTCGATGACGTCGTTATATTTACAAGGCAATGGGTCCCACTAATTGGAGTAAACAGTTGGAAGGATATAAAGGAAGAAGTCAAACTAGAAATTGCAGAAGAGATACTGGTATGATGTGTACTATTTTTTATTAAGGAACATTGTTGCTGCCCTTTTACTGTCTCAGTGAAAACTGATAATAGCTTTAGTGGGGTTTGTTTATTGAATCAACGAGGTTATCATGACTAAATCAACTTCGTTAGCCATTGTTATACAAAATGTTTAGGGTCAATATGGTTGTAGAAGATAGTATATCATGACTGAATTGTGCAAATGTGTGTGCCTCTGTTCTGTCCAAAAAAGTGAGTGTACAGATGTAGAAATTGTGATGTTGACATGTTGATTTATGCTAATGTCATTGTACTAACCTAATGAATTTGTCCCTCAGATGCTATTAGATTTCTTTTCTTGAATGTTTCTTTCCTCATTTTACTAACCCTTCCCATTGTATACAGAAAAAGGCATGTTCAGTTAACCTCTCAAAGGAGAGTTATTTCTATGACTTTAGGATAGTGTTTGATCATTTGTTTGACAAAATGGATGTGTGAGGCGAAGTGGATGATTTAGCTTTGTCATGTAGTCTGTTTCATTACATAAGTTCATTTCAGGCTCCCCAACTAGGATTAGTACTGTTGCACTAGCATGAATTTTTTTAATTTTTATGATTTATTTTTTCTACACGCCACCTTAGCATTAACATGGGCATTATACTAGTTCTGCTAAAACATTTCAATGGTTTTTAATTGTAAACAGCTTAGGTGGAACTTCATCAACATTGATGATGTGGATAAAAGAAAAGAGAAAATATGGAAAATTGCCAAGGAGAGGTACAGAGGATGGCGATCTGATCTGAGTGCCACATACAGGGCTTATAGTAGTTATGGTGAGAGGATACGACATAAACCCGAAGAAATACACATTTTTGAGTGGCACTACTTGCAGTTGTATTTTGGATCTAATAAATTCAAGGTCAGTGCTAGTAAAACATACTTTGTCAAACAAAATTGATGGACCAAAGTTGTATTGTTACATACCACTTGTTCTTGTTCTACAGAAACTTAGCAGCCAGAACTCCTCCAACCGTCAGCAGCAAAGAACCAAGCATGTGATGGGTTCAAAGAACTTCTCACAATGTAGCTTTGAGCTGGTAATCATTAGATACACTAATGTAGTCCTTTCCTTGTATGATGCAATACTTGTGTGTTTAATTTTTTTGTATCCTAGAGAGACCAAGAAACTGGTGAAGAGCCAAGTGATCGTCTTCTTTGGAGGACCACCCACACAAAACATGGTGCATGGTCAAATCCTATATCAGCTTCAGTATATGTAAGTAAATGTTTCGTCAACCTTTTTTATAGCTGCTGGTAGTGTAAAGCAACTCTTTACATGTTCTGTTATTTAATTTAGGAAAATGCAACCATGAAAATTGGTGAGATTGGATTAGAACCTGATAGACCAGCACTTACAACTGTTGAGGAGAACATGATTTTCCAGTCATGCTACAAAGAAACAACACAAATCAAATCATCCAAATTACATGGGCATGGATATTTGGCTACGTATCGAACTCGTAGAGAACTTATGAAAGAGAACCTTCAAGTACATGCATGTGCTGAAGCTGCAGCTAGAGAGAAGACCATTGCTTTAGAAGCGGAGGTTGACAAGCTCAAAGAACAGATTGCGCAAGAAGCTGCAGAAAGGGAAAGGGAGAAAGAAGAAAATAGGAGCAGGATGCAAGAGGATCTGGAAAGTGCTAAGATAAACTTAAAAGAAGAAATGAAGCAAGAATTACTTAATATGCTAGCGCAGCACAAAGAAGGAGCTATGATTATGGTATTAGAATAATTTTTTAACATTTGTACTCTTGATAATCTTATGATTGTGATGCCTAATCTTTCACCCCCAATATTTGTATGTGTAGAGTACCCTGCAAAACAATGCCAGTACACAAGTTGCACCAACCATAGAAGATGAAGATGAAACCGGTGGACTTGAAAATGAAAATGAAGATGGGTTACAGGAGGTAATGACATTATTTCACTATGTTCCATGTATCTTGAGCTTTGTACGTTGAACTATAGCTAAAATAGATCAAACAACTTGATGTTTGTAGACTCAGCCTGGAAGCGTTGTCACCGTACAAAAAGGTGCACCAGCACCTACTCGCTCCACTAGAAGTACTACACCTCCCAGCAGAGCTCTTTTCAACGAAAACATTGCAAATATGACTGCATCGAAGACATATATCACTTCACAGCAGCTGATGAATAGGACAAGAAATAATCCCAAAAGGAGGAAGGTAACAACCAGCTAATTGGAATCTAAATTCTTGCATGATTTAATGAAATTTTATCAAATGTGACCTTCCTTGTTGAACTAGGAAATGTAGAAAATACATTGAACCTGCGTGCTGAAAACTGCAGCTTGTGCAGGTTTGATTGGGTGAGTTGTTCTGAGTAGTAATCTACCTTTTCTGTGATACTTGATAATACAAAAGTTGTAGAGAGTTTAGAAATGTTTGTCCTCGTGAAAGGTCATGATTTTAGACCTACAGAATTCAGAGTTATGAATTTTGAAAGTAGCCGGTCAGGTTTTGACCTTGGTCTGGACAGCAATGGGTGTTTGTGTTTTTTACCATAATAACTGCAGAATCTTATTTAACAAATAACTAGAAAGATGTAGAGAATTTCATGGGCTTTCCGTATTGTTAAAGAATATAAATTTTCGTTGTCTACAACTCAAGTTATGATTTTTCTAATCAACTAAACTGCTGCTGCCTTAAAAATTCAGAGAAGGCAGCTGCTACTGTAACATTTGCAGAATTGCTTCATACGTTTGTGGTTCTGGAACAATGGAACATGACTTCCATCTTTTTCGTGGAAAAAGGAAATGCAGCAACTAGATCGACAACATTTGATCATTTGTAGAATTGCAGTAGAACTTCAACTATGCAAAAGCTTGGTTGATGGCTTTTGTATATGAAATTAGAAATTAGAACCATTTTATATCTTCATCTCTTTACATTTGTGCAAGAATTAGTAAACTTAATATTGTTCTAATATACCAATCATATTCTTTTGGCAGTAGGTGGACAAGGTTTCAGTGGGAGGCTCATAATCAAGCGGGGACATAGCCGAGGAGATGACATGTTGGGCTGCCAGGAATTTCTCAAGTGCTGCATAGATGTTAGGAAGTTTGAAAAAAGTTGTCAAATAATGAGTTAACTGTAAACTCGTTTATGATTTTAGCTACTATTTCATGGGTTTGGCAACATATTGAATGATTAATTATAATTAATATATGTGAATGCAATTGCTTTTGATATGGTTTATTGATTTGCAATGATGATTTATTAAACCAAAATTAAATGTTACTAGCATTGCAATAAAAGCTATACCTACGAGCCGTGATGCATGGCAATATGCTGTATGGCAACAGACTTATTTACGTTGCAAATAATATTATTGCCATGACATGACTATTGTTGCAATAATAATTAATCTTCCGCAACGAATAAAATTGCGTGGCACATTCTACTGTTGCAATGGCACTGAGGTTGTGGCAATAACAAACGGTATACCGCAACGAATAAAATTGCGTGGCAAATGATACTGTTGCATCAGCAACGCCGTCGTGGCAATAATGAACGGTATCTCGCAACGGATAAATTTGTGTGGCAAATGATACTATTGCAACACCAAGACAAGCGTGGCAATAATGTATACCCTCTCGCAACGATTACATTTGCGTGGCAAATGATTTACTTGCCACGACACAACGGTCGTGGCAACAACACCTTAGGCAACAAAATTCTAGCGTGGCAACAAAAATCTATTGCCACGCTATCGCTCGTTGTATTTACCACCTCTCGCTATGAAGACGAACGTGGCAAGTGCTCGTATTGCCACGCCAGTGAATGTTGCGATAATGCCCTATTGCAATGCTTGGTAACGTTGCAAGAAAAGCTAACTCTTGCAACGCCAAACTAGCAACGGTTGCAAGTTCTTATTGCAACGTGACTTTTTGCAACCATTGCCAACGAACGCAATTTTGTGGTATGAACTACCTTTTGCAACAAAATTGGGCCTATTGCAACGTTTTCTCGTTGTTGCGCAAGGGTTAGAAGTTTGTAAGCTTAGAATAGTTCCATCCTACTCTTGTAGTATGATAGTTTAGTGTGGGAGTTAGAAGTAGAGTTGAGCTTGCTCCGGTTCCTAAAGCTGGTCTTCTGGAGTGTCTGTTATAGCTCTTGTACCTTTTCCTTGTTGTAAGACTTTTACTTTATTTAATATATTATTCTTTCTCTACTTTACTTAGTATTTACTTTGTGCAACACAATACTAGTAATAGTGTTGTTGTGGTATATCTTAGCATATAGTTGTTGCATACTAGTTTGATGATCTAGGACCCACACTTGTAGAGGATCATCGCCTTTCATTAGGTGCTCTAATTGATCTGTGTGTACACAATTAGAGTAGTGAGAGAAGGTGTAAGCGTGGTCACTACTAGATTCTTACCCTATTGCCACGTGACACAATTTGCAATGCCACAAATTGTGTTGTAATAGGGGTGTGTTTTGCAACATTTGTCCAAAAAGGTGGCAACAGAGTGACTTTGTTGACATAAAAATAGTGCATTGCAATATTTACCTTCGCTGTTGCAAGAGGTTCGACCTATAACAACCCTTTTGTAACCATGATGACATAAAAAGTGTTGCTATAGGTTCAAAATATTACCATGATGACTTTGTGTTGCATTAGTACTGATGGGCATTGCAATTGTCTGGTGCTCTTGCAACCATATAGAATTGCGTTGCTATTGCTTGAAATTATTGCCACAATGTTCTTGGGTTGTAATATTTCTCACGACCATTGCAATAGGTATAGACCGTGCATTGCAACTAAATTTCCAAGGCGATGCAATAGTTTGTTTCTATTGCCACAGTTTTGGTTTGTTGTAATATTTATCACAACCATTGCAATAGCTAGACCGTGTATTGTTATTAAATTTCCAAGGCGATGCAATAGTTTGTTGATATTGCCATAGTTTTGTTTTGTTGTAATATTTATCATGACCATTGCAATAGGCAGTTGTTTAATACAACTAATGCAATAGTTTGTTGCTATTGCCATAGGTCGGTTTGGTTGCTATAGAATAACATGTGTTGTTGCAATATGGTTTGGTGGACCATTGCGTGTGAAGGGCTAGGAAAACAACACCAATCGCTAACTTGAACAGGAGACATTGGTGCCCTAGAGATCGAGAAACGATGGCTCCACACACTTAATCACCAGGACATCGACACCGCAATGCTCAACACATGCCATTTGCATTATCAATGCTTACGCCCTGATTCATCTTGGCTTTGGTATGTCCTAACTTGTGATAACGTACTCTCCATGCTGCAGACTTGTACAATTATGATTTAATTCATGTTATTAGCATACTAGGGTATTCTAGTTCCCAGCCTAATAATTGCTTGCTTAAGTATACTAGTATGTATTTAATCAAATTTTTTTCAGGCAAACATAATCACGAAATTTACAATAGTTCACACCAACTACCAGGTCATATGTACATATATATCATGGTTCCGGACATAGCCACAAACTAACATTAGTTCATACAAACTAACTACCAACACATATAGTGCTTCATGGCAACTACCGGGGTCATATATACACATATACATCATGATTCATACAAGCTACGAACTAATTACCAGCCACTATAGGCAATAACAACAAAATCTACCCCGATCATCACACTTTGTATGACTTGCTTCTCCTCAGATCAGATTGTATGACTAAACAGGAATCATACAAGCTACGAACTTTGTATGACTATTCAGGAGGAGAGATCATGAATAAACATGAGTTATCTTAATCCACATATCCACACACTTGCACATCTTGATCAGATTGTATGACTTGCTTCTCCTCGGATCTGGTTTTTCACTTAGTAACATATGCAATGCACGTATGCTTCATTTTCATTCCCTACCCTAAGCTCCACAAAAGACATATTAGAAGTAGGATGAAAAGAGGCAAAACAATGCCTTGGTGAGAAACCATACACATTGAGCTGTATGAGAGAATCATTTGAGGAGCAAGACTATGTTTCAAATTTGAAAACCTTACAAAAACCCAAGTTATCTAAGCAAGAGAGGTAAAGATGACTGTATTTTGATCCGTTCCATTTCTCAACCACCCAAGATGGCGTGGTAGACACTTCAAAGTTCACGTGTATAGGTGAGGCTTGGAATAACTTATATGCAGGCATCGTACCATTTTGGAGATGTTCCACCTTAGTCCTTTAACTTTACTCAAGGACGAGTAAAGGGCTAAGTGTGGGGATCTTGTTGGTGGTCCTTAACTCCTATTTCTAACCGCCAACATTCACACAAAATCCACTCAAATGAACACTAAACTTAGAATTAGAGTTTATAACTGGCAAGTTCCATGAGTTTTGGTGATTTATCATTTGTAGGGGGACATTTGTGAAAATACAAAAGATGGGCCAAGAAAAGAGAAAGAAAAGAATGAAAAGGCCACTCACCAAATGATCTTGAGCCCAAGCACCCAAAGATGAGGCCTAGGCCCAGCAAGAGACACACCAACCAAAGGCGGTTAGGGGCGGTGCGGATGCTCCTCGCCTCCAACTTCTAGGTGGGGCCTCTCCATTAGTCTAGGAGGGCAGTGCGTGGGTGTTTCCGAGGAATATTCCCGTCAAACTGCCTTGGAGCACTATATAAAAGGGGGAGCTTTCTCTCACAAGAAGAGAACACACAAGATCACAAGAGCAAGAGCAAGAGCACCACTCCAAGGCCTAGGCCCAAGCTAGCTAGAGCTTAGTGATAGGGAGTGATGTGAGGGAGAGTTCGGGGAAGTGCCGGAGTTGTCAGTAGCCTTCCCAAGCTTGTACCTCGACGAATGCCTTCTTTGCTAAGAAAGTGTTCATGATTCATATGGTGGTGAGTCTCTTGGTTAATTAAGCTTTATTCTTATTTGCTTATGGGTTCATTGTCCTTTCTTGTAGCAGATGCTCTAGTAGAGGACTCCTGATGAAGATGGAAGTTCTTGTTTGACGCTAGAGTAGTAATCGATAGCGTAGACGTTGTGTCTAGGCTAGAGGTTACCTTCGTTTGCCTCGTTTCCCATGATTGAGAGGGTAGGTGATAGGTGGTGATAGCCCTATCTATACCTTGTAATCCCCCATGTTTTAGTTTGGCATTGAGCTACAGACCGAAATCGCTTGGTAGACTGGGTGCTATCCGGTGCTCGAAGTAAGCAAGTAAAAGAAGAGTTTATTGTTCCATAGACCCTAAAGCTATAAGAATCCATCTCTACCCCAGCCAACTTTATCCCTATGTTGTTCTAGACAAACCAGCTAGCTAGAAGAGTACACATATTCCCTGTGGATTCAATACCCTTGAATACTCTTGGGTGAAAGCTACAACGGTATCTGTACACTTGTGGTTTTATTCATGACATAAGAAATACCAACATTTGGTGATATCCCAACCTCAAGTCAATCTTAGAGAAGAATTTGGCCCCATTGAGTTGATCATTATAATATATCAATCCTCAGAAGTGGGTACTTATTCTTCACTATTCTCGCATTAAGAGGCCAGTAATCGACTACCATTCTCAAGCCGTGACCCTTCTTGGTCACAAAGAGAGCTGGACAACCCCATGGTGTGGAGCTAGGCAAAATGTAGGTGCCATCTTATATGGTGGTTTTGAAATAGGTGAGGTACCGGGCTCTAGATGAATCAAGAACTCTACATCTCTTTTCGGTGGCATTCCTATGAGCTCTTTAGAAAATACATCATGAAACTTATAAACCACTAGTAGTAACTCTACCCCTTCAGAAGCCTTAGTCTTAGCCTTCAAGCTGTGCAAAGCTATATGGTGATTCTTAGAGGTATAAAGAATGGTTGTTTGGCCTGAAGGGTGCTGCATTTCTATAGATTTGGGTGCACATCGAATGACACTATGGTGTTGACACATCCTCCCAAAATAGTGTCTATATCTCCCAACTTCAAAATAAGCAGGTTGGCTCAAAAATCCAAACCTGCTATCCCAATTTTTGCTTGGCTAACTATCCACTTAGCTTCATGTGTAATTCCAAGTGCAACTATTTGAAAGGCCTTATTGCCTTCTCTAATAGGCAATTTATTATCCCGAACAAAACCCCCATGTATGAATGAATGTGATGCTCCGGAATCAAATAAGACTCTTGCTGAAATTGAATTGATACTCAACTTACCCAATATGACTTGCTCGTCTGCAGCGGCTTCTTCCGCGGTAACATAGTTTAATCAATGTCTCCATTTGTGTGTAACAATTAAGTTATTAATTCAACAAGACATGTAATATATGTTTTTGCTGATTTATGTACTTTGTTGTTGAGATGTAATCTTGATATGTGGTGGCTATTGTGGTATGATACTCAAACGAGATCCTGTGTAGTGGAGATGTGGATGGCATCTCCAAGGGTTCACCGAGGTTGATTTGCTTAAATTGGGTTGGTCAAGTGGATGACACTCGATTTAGGTAAATTAATGTGGTGGGTCCCTACAACAGTGCCCGACATTTTCCTTAGTGAAGGGAAGAGGGAGGAGTCTTGGTGTGGAAGCAGGTGTAGAGAGAAATGACCCGACTAGGCTAGGGTTTCATGTTTGAGTATACATTCGTGGAGTAGCTTGGTGGGCCAGCTCGGCCCCAACATCATTTCTAGAGATGGGCCTCTTAAGAGGTCTGCCCCTGAAAATACGCTCTATTTTTAGAGGCGGACCTCTAGGGGGCCCGCCTCTGTAAATTAATTTTACAAGACGGGCATTTGTGACTGCCTCCGAAAATAAAATGTCCACCTCCGTAAATCCATTTTGCAGGACGGTCAATTGTGCCTGCCTCCGTAAATAAAATGTTTGCCTCCAAAAATCTTTGTTAATAAAATGGCCTGTCTCCTAAATTGAAATTTGTAGTAGTGACATTTGGCCCAATGCAAATCACCGATGCAAGCAAAATGAAGGGAAAAAGTGGGTTCATAGATCTTAAAAAATACACAAACATGCATTAACTTCCCCAACAAGTGGAAACTGGATAGCAATGTGCCAAAAGAAGGAAAGAATGAGGAGAAAGAGAATGGAAGCAAATGCAAGGCAAAGGTCTCAGATATCACCCCTACAACTTTTGGGTACGTTCGATTCCATCCACAAAACTACCGTTCTTTCTGAATACTTATTTTGTTCTATACACTATAACCTATGTATGTATGCTTAAATTAATGCAGCAGCCACTAGATTTACATAGTGGCTGATGTCAAGCTTGGCATGCTTTGTGTCCTTGATCCACCAGATAAGGAACCAAAGGAATACAAAGACTTGCTATCCATTCTCCAAACCTATATGAACCGTACTCATTATTTGAGATATGCATATATAATCGTTATACTGAGTTGATATTAGCTTGGTTCAATACATTCTAACAGGGCATATAGGTTTGTCGGTGTTTTTACCAGCAGATATCGATACTTGGTGGATTTGGCTTGGTGCAAAGAGCAACGCAATGGAGACACGAGATTTATACTGGTTCGGGCCCCTAGGAAGCGAGTAAAAACCTTACGTGCAGTTGCTACTTGTTTGTATTACAATCTCATCAGGATGGTGAGATTGTAGTTCACAAGATGGCTAAACCTAGCAGAATTTCGATGATTACAATAGGGGGAGGTGCTAGCTATTTATATCCGAGGCCTACTTGCCCTACAAGTTACATAGTTGTGACCTAGTCGAAGTCTTGGCAAGATCCGTAGATATCCTTCCCTGAATAGAGACATCGTGATCGTTTGGGTCTTTTTAGATACGGATTCGGTAGCTAGCATATCCTATGGTCGGGATTCCTAGGAGTATGGCATCATCAGTAGCCCCCAAGATTATCGGTCAATCGAGACTCGGCAACTTTCCTGCATTCGGGCCTTCCTTCAGTGCTTGATCGGTCTAGACGATGAAGTCTTGGTCTTGCATCCTTGGTCAAAAGACTGATTGGGTAGAAGTTGTAGAGTCACGTAGTTGGGCGATGAGCTATTAATAAAAATGCCATACTCTTGATTCCTCGTCTTGTCTTATCAACACGCTCTCAACGGAGTCAGGCGGTGGTAGCAGGCACTCAAGTGGCCACACAGGCACGACTTCTGAGAAGTGCGCGTGGTGTGTGATTAATTTGACATTTTGGTTTATGAGTGACAATTGGCTTGCCCTCGAGTACTCCGGCCTTGTCTATATATGTAGGTGTCTGAGTGCTTTAGGGTTCCGCTTAGCGCCACCACACTTTTGCAAATATGAGGACTAAAATGGCTGCTTGCCACCGCAAGGTCCCTCGTTTAGCATTCAGGGATTCGCTAGGGCAATCCAATAGCGATTCACATTTGTCTTCTCCCTCGACACTGTCATCTCCGTCTTTGGTGACATCACCCGTGCCTCCAACCGCTCGACTTCTTCGTTCGGTGTTCCCACCGGGACCAACCATGGAAGCGAAGAAGAAGATGGTGAATGCCTCAGCGCTCGTTGAGGAGAACATCACAAGGGCCCTGGGGGAGCTAGGGCCTAGTGCGCCGATGGTGGCCGATTCTTTCAACGATGAGTCAGAGGATTGGGTTGCCTCCATTGCTGCCTTCACCGACGCTGGTACTTCGGCTGTCGTCGTGCCAAACACGGGCGGCGACGAGGAGTTTTCCTGGAAGCCCTTTGTCGAACTCAACCAGGAAAACGTTGAGGTCCTTGGCGACAAGGTCATCACCGACCTTGTCAGCGATGACGAGGAGGGCTTCGGGACACCCCCGACAGTGGTGCTGGAGAAGATGATGCCATTAGTGGCAAGGAAAAGTCAACAGGCGATGCACCGCTGTAGCGGCGTGCTCGGTCTTACCTAACCAAGCATATGAACTTGGTGATGGGCACCCTGGTCGGGGCCTCGCATGCCTAGTTCGGGCTTTTGCCACAAGATGCGACTTGGCAGTCACTAGGTTTAGGGTTTCTAGGAATCCCATATGTAAATCTGCCTCAGGCGAATTTGTTAATAACAAAACTCTTATCGGATTTATCAATGCATTTTAATGTTTCCACATTCTCTGCTTGGTGATAGCCTAAACTTGTCTTGAGTATTCGGCGTATCAATGAGTTGTCTTATTTATCCTGAGAAGATCAAGAATTTAATAAGTCCTGGTTTGTTGTCCGACGAAACAGGGGTGATGCAAATCGACCGATGACATTTATAGCTGTTGTATTCGGGACCCATTCATGAGCACATTCTGTCCTTTTTGAAGCCCTACCTTCAAGCCCCCAGCTTTTGTAAATGAATTCGATCCTTTTGCGTTGGTAACTCTGTTGCACAGGAGTAGACATTAGTTCTGCTTTAGACATTTAAAATATGACGCCTGAGTATAGCATCAGTATAAAGTCATTTAGCAGATCTATTTTAACTTTATCTACAACTTTTCTCCTCATGTTGCCATACAACGTTTACACATTGATCATGGAATTAGGGTGACTGAGACTTGGGCCGTCTTTTTTACCGAGTTTCCAGCGATTGTGTGTGTTCGGGCATTTTGGCATTGCATGATCAGAAAAATTTATAGTCGTCAGCTGATATGTGTATGGTAGCCCCTGACTCTCTGCTCGAATATGTGTTCGGGTGGGGAGTAGAAACTAGTAGACAAAAGAGGGAAGCCCCCCAGCATTGCTGCTCAACTATCACAAAAGGGTAGCCCCCGAGCCCTTCATGTATCTAGAAAGGGCTCGCACGATGCTACTGGCAGGCTCCAACTCTCGAGCGTGTAAATTACAGGGAAAAGGATACGAAACCGTATATGTAGAAGGGATAATTAGGAAAAAAACGGGATTTTGCTTATACATAGAAACATCATAACTGGTCCATGTTCCATGTATTTGGGAGTATTTCGCCATTGATTTCGGCCAGTCGGTAAGCCCCCGGGCGAGCCATCTCAACCACAATATACGGTCCCTGCCAAGGAGAAGACAACTTTGTTTTGTCCTTTGTGCGGATGTCCTTTTTCAGTACTAAATCCTCGATGCATAAAGCCCGATTGCGCATGTGCAAGTTATGATATTTCCGAAGGGACTGCTGACATCTTTGGGCTCGGTAAGCAGCTTTATCGCGCTTTTCCTCGAGCAGTATAAGATCATCATAACGACGTTCAGGCTCTTCTTCTTGGGAAAATAGTAATACTCGCGGTGACTAGAGTCGTATATCTTGGGGCAATACTGCTTCAGCACCATACACAAGGGAAAATGGGGTTTCACTCGTAGCCTAGCTTGATGTTGTGCGCATTGCCCATAACACTGTCGGGACTTCTTGTGCCCACTTTTTGTCATAGGCTTGAAGCCTGTCAAAAATTCAGGTCTTAATCCCGTGTAGTATTATACCATTTGCGCATTCAACATTGCCGTTTGTCATCGGGTGGTTTACTAATGATCGAGGATGTTTTATACCATAAGCCACATAGAAATTTTTGAACTTCTTGCTTATAAATTGTGTCCCATTGTCCGATATTAATCGATTGGGTACACCAAATTGCATCACTATGCCATACAAGATTTTTACTGTGTTTTCTTTGGTAATACGGCCTACCGGCTCTGCCTCTACCCATTTAGTAAAGGTGTCAATGGCAACAATCAGGAACCTGTATCCTCCTCAAGCTCTCAGGAAGGGGCCCAGTATATCGATACCCCATGTGCCGAATGGCCAGGATAGTGGAATGGTGTTTAACGCTTGAGCTGGTAGTTGCTGCCGTGAAGCTGCCGGACTGACCAAGGAGTTGACATCGGTCTTTAGTTTTCGCGGGATGAACTGAACTTCAAGCCTGTCAAATTTAGACTCTAACCGTCTATATGCCTTTAAATATAATGCCATGTTCTCGTTTGTTGCTCGATATCCTTTGGATGTTTGTTGGGCATCTACTTCTGAATCCCCTTTCACATGTAGCCTTCGGATTCCCAAGGATATGGCAATTCGCAAACTAGTTAATAGGCCCTCATATTTGGCAATATTGTTAGTTGGAACAGGCGATACCAAGATGACTCCAACCCCTGTGCTATTCTTGCATTTTGCTCCGTCATAGAACATGATCCAGTGCTCAGGGTTTTGTTCGACTTCAGTAGGCTCAGGGTTTGTCCTTCTGCAACAAAATCTGCTAGAGGCCACAATTTGATCGGAGTTCAAGGTATGAATTTGATGTCGTATTGTCCTAGCTCTATAGACCACTAGGCAATTCTTTCGACGGCATCTCGATTATGAACAATGGTGCCAAGTAGATAAGAAGAGACAACTTTGATCTTGTGACTTAAGGACTAGTGTTTAAGCTTTCGAGAGGACATTAGTATGGCCTATAATAATTTTTGAATGTTAGGGTACCTTATTCAGGCGTCATGAAGGACTTCACTCACAAAATAGACCGGGTGTTGCTTCGTGGATTTTCCCATTCGACGCTCGACCACCAGGACTACACTAACAACTTTGGGGGTCGCTGCTACATATAGATACATGACTTCACCATCTTTAGGAGGAACAAGTGTTGGCAGATTTTTTAAATACAACTTGAATTGCTGGAAGGCTGCCTTGGCTTGTTCACTCCATTGAAAACCGTCATGTTTATGTAACAATCGATAAAACAGCATACCTCATTCACCAAACTTGGATACGAATCGACTTAGGGCTGCCATCATGCTAGCTAGCTTCTGGACTTCTTTATGGGTGCGTGGAGACTACATATCTTCAATAGCCTTGACCTTTTTAGGGTTAGCATTGATGCCCCGTTGAGACACCAAATAACTGAGTAGCTTACCCGAAGAAACACCAAATGTGCATTTATCGGGATTGAGCATCATCCGGTTCTTTTGTAAGTTGTTAAAAGTTTCTGTGAGATTGGTGATTAAATCACCTTTGAATTTGCTTTTAACGACTATATCATCATTGTAGGCTTCGACATTACGGCCGATTTGGCCACCATCTTAATATAGCAGTATACACCGAAAGGAGTTACAAATGTAGTTTTTCCTCATCATCTATGCACTTGCTAATTTGCATCTAGAGGTTGAATCTACAATTTGATCTATCCTCGGGAGGGGATATTCGTCCTTTGGGAATGCTTTATTCAAGTCGGTGTAGTCCACGCACATCCGCCATGTGCCATTAGGCTTCTTTACCATGACGGGATTCATGAGCCACTCTGGGAAAGGGATCTCTCATACGAAACCTGCCTTCAACAGTCAGTTAATTTCGTCACGTATGGCAGCTCACTTTTGGGGTTGTAACGCCTTTGTTTTTGTCTAACTGGTCGGACGCCAGCTGGTAGACCAAGTTTGTGCTCGATTACTTTCCTAGGGATCCCAGGCAAGTTGGATGGCTCCCAAGCGAACATGTCCTTATTTGCCTAGAGAAAAGCAATGACCTCGAGTTCTCCTACTGAGGATTTAGATCTGTCCCAACATTGGTTGTCTTAGATGGATTTGATGGATCCAAAGGGACCTTTTTAGTTGGGGCATCATCCACGTCCTCCTTCGACTGAGGAGTCATCCTGGGGAGCTTAGCTGCATCATTAGCCTCATCGTGGCTCTCATTTGCAGTATCCATTGACCCTTGAACAAGTGGTGCCGACGTTTTGAGCTGATCTATCATTGCCTTGGAGGTTCCAGGATCTTGAGGCGCCACTTTAGCCTTTGGAGTCACTGGAGTAGCTGCCACTACTATGGTGGTTTTCTACTATTTTGCCGGTGGCTCGGCTAGATCCATGGGCGACTGCCTGTATTGCCTGATAAAGTCCAGAGTCTTTATGTCACAGGCAACAACGCCCTTATGATCGCAGTGAATGGTCATCGAACCTTTGGGGCCTGGTACCTTAAGCACCGAATAAGCGAATTGGGCAACCACCATGAACTTCTTGTGGAAAGGCCATCCTAAGATTAGTTATGGGTCGAATCAAAGTTAGCCACTTCAAATGTGAGAAACTCGGACCTTGTGTTATTGCCTTCTTGAAGGATAACTAGGAGGTCAATTTTCTCGAGGGAGAATGCCGACATGCCCAACATTATCCCATAAAGGGCTCTCTGATCAGGAGCAGATGCTTCCTAGGTAGTCCCAGGCTGGTGCAAAGCAAATTGAGGCCACTACTGCTGTCAACTAAGGTTCAACCGACCTTGTAGTTCCTGATGTAGGGATTGATGATCAGCGCGAGCAGTGGACTGTCGTATAAATTTACCGGGTGATCTCGGATGTCAAAGTGAATGGCACCTCTGACCATATGAGCTTTTTGTCTGAGGGCTGGGTGCTATTCACCTGGCACTCAACTTGCTTTAACTTGGTCTTAGAGGTTGGAGTGCCGCCATAAATCATGGCGATCTCATGCTCCCCCAGAGCAACCTGCTCATCATCTTCAAGTTGCTCGGCTCAGCATCTAGGTGGCTCTTGCCTAATTGGGCCTTCGGGCTGGCATGCCTGTTCTTCCTCCTGCTTTTGCTTCTTGTAGACTAAGCACTCCAAAAAAGATGTGCTTGGTTGAACGATGAATAGGGCAGTAAACAGGAAGATCATCAGGTTTACCTTGGCATTTAGGAGGAGCCTTTCCCTTGTCATCAACGGTGACGACTTCAACGTCATTCTTGTGCTTCTTGTCCTTGTTCTTCTTCTTGTCGTCCTGGTCGGTCAACCCGTGCACTCGCGCTCAGTTATTAGCCGCCTTCGCTGTTGCCTCAATGATATTGTAGAGCTCGGTGATGGTCTTTGGGTTCTTGGTTGCAAGCTTCTCCGTAGTCTGCTCATCCTTGTACCCTTGCTTGAAGGCCATGATGACCCGATCTTCACTCATATTAGGGATCGTGTTACGGATCTCACTAAACTGGTGGATGAACTCCTGAAAGTGCTCATTGGGCTCCTAGATGCAAGCAAATAGATTGTCCTCATGACCAGGGTGACTATATGTTGCATGGACATTAGCTTTGAATGGCTGGCGCAGATGGTCCCAAGATTGGACTGTGCCCTCAGGCAAATTCATTAGCCATGTTCGGGCAGACCCCTGAAGGACAGTCCACAGGTAATTGGCTTTTACGTAGTCATCACCTGAAGCTACCTTGATCGTCATAGAGTAGATCTGAATCCACTCCTTGGGGTTAGTAGACCCATCGTATGCTTCTATAGTCATAGGACGGAACTTATTAGGCCAAACTACTTGGCGCAATCTGTGAGAGAAAGCGGAGTAGGAGGTGACCATATGGTTCTAGTGTTGTGCTTTGTTGATGTTGATGGTGTTCCAAGCATCGCGGCCTTGGCGACGCGTATCGACTTCGGGCCATAGATCTTTTGGGAGGAGAATTATGACCTCTAGATTGAGATTGGGACTGAGCCGCCTTAGCATCCAAAGGCAATCCTTCTTGGCCAGCGCCCCCATAGTGGCAGGAGTGTTCAAAGCTGTATATTATCTTCCTAGGCTGCCCGGAAGTCGAAACTTAGATTCCTCGGAGCTTGGGTTGACTTAGTCGCCACTCGCGGTGGAACCGTGTTGAGCGTTGGCGCATTGCTGAGATGCAGCGGTGGTTGGGTGGCCAATGATCCGGCCTCATCCAGAGGAGTTTGATCATGACTAGCCTTGTATACTTGGTGGCCTTCGAAGGGATCAATCTCATCATCGGAGGGCTCGTAACTTAGATCGATCGAGCTGGGCAGTTTTGTCTCTATCTCCTCTTCGGTTGGGTGACCGAAAGAATTGAAAGCTCTCGTCCAGCACAGGTTAGATCGGGATCTTCAATTTTGATCCACCTAAGGTTGAAATCATGTCATGCTCGAACACCAGGTTACCAAAATTGATAGTTGGTGGCATGTTGTGGGATGGTGAATAGATCTGAGGTCCTGAGTAATAGTCACCCAAGATCTCAGATTTGGCTGAGGTTATCAATGCCTCGACATTGGAACGCGTTGGATCGGCAAACCAAACTCTATTGACAATCGGCATGGTCACTCTTTTCGTGAAATCCCCCAACCTGGCGCACCTCTATCAGTGTTTTTTACTAGCAGATATTCGGTTCTTGGCGGATTTGGTTTAGTGCAAAGAGCAACGCAATGGAGACATGAGATTTATACTAGTTTGGCCCCCGAGGAAGCAAGTAAAAGTCTTACGTCTAGTTGCTACTTGTTTGTATTACGATCTCATCGGGATGGTGAGATTGTATTTCACAAGATGGCTAAACCAAGCAGAATTTCGATGATTACAATAGGGGTAGGAGCTAGCTATTTATATCCGAGGCCTACTCGCCCTACAAGTTACATAGTTGTGTCCTAGTCGGAGTCTTGTCGTGATTCACAGATATCCTTCCTTGAATAGAGGCGTCGTGATCCTTCAGGTCTTTTTAGATATGGATTCGGTAGCTAGCATATCTTGTTGTCGGGATTCCTGGGAGTATGGCATTGTCAAGGTTCTATATTAAGAACCTTAAAGGGGAGTTTAACCCAAAAAGGTTAATGGAGATATATATCAAAACAAAAAATTTTGGTATGACCGACATGCATCACTATACTTTAGTATTATTGATGCATTACATTCGTGTCAAAGTACTTGGTATCAATATCAAAACACGTTGCATCAACGCAGTGCCACAAGCAATGCATCGTGAGCAACCATTGTGGATATTACATCTATGAGTACATGAGGGTGTTCATCGAGAGGTGCATAAGACACCCCAAAAATATATGTAACTAGTTCATCTCACTAGATAAGTTGAGAACGCACGCATGTACATATGTCTTAAACCATCATTCTAAATTCTTTTTGTTGCAGTACCCTTCGATCCCTATTAAGGATAGAGAACTCGATGAGGACGCTCTCTTGGATAAAGTTGGGGACCTCTGCAAGTTTATCCTCAATGAAATTATACATAAGAGAGGCCAATTCCACGACTGGACGTCGACATTATTGCGTGACGCAGATTGCAGAAGTCTTTGTGTGTGCGAACTGTTAAATTTTGGTCGTTGATAATATGCGTATAGTGTATTATTATTATTATTATTATTATTATTATTATTATTATTATTATTATTATTATTATTATTATTATTATTATTATTATTATTATTATTATTATTATTATTATTCAGTGTGAAGTTTGCATCGGATCTGATGTGCATATATATGTTGATGACGTGAGTGGGAACTCTTTTGTATATGTTGACGTTGTTTCTAGGGGTGGCTAGAAACATCAGCTACCTCTAGAAATAATTGGCTGAAAATAAATTTTCAAATTTGACAGAAAACTTTTGCATGTTTCAAAAGTGTTTCTAGGGACGACTGAAAACAGCATATTTCAAGCTGCCTATGGAAATTCAATTTTCAGAGACTGCTGACAATATCAACCGTCTCTAGAAATTGGTCTCCATTGATTTTTAGAGACGGCTGAAAATATCAACTGTCTCTAGAAATTGGTCTCCAAAGAGGTGGCTAATGTTTTGGCCCACCGGAGATCGCCCTCTAGAAACCGATTTCTAGAGGCGGTTGTATATCTGCCTCTGAAAATGGATGATTTCTAGAGATGATCCGACAGAGGTGGTTGTGACACCGTGACTGAAAATTGGTTCTGCTGCAGTGTCAGTGATACACAGCGGGCATATGTGCTAGAAATCGCACTTTCCTTTGGCTACAGACCGTTCATATGGGGAAGAAAACACTTGTGAGTCTGATGCATTTGCATTAAAAAAGTTATCTGACGCATGACATGGATAGATAGCAGCGTTTGTCGTTCGTATCCTATCAAACACAGCAGAGACGGGGCAGTCCATGTGCGCCAGTATATGTCCACTGTAAATTTGCTAATTAGCTTGCCCATGGATACTTTTTATTACTAGTTTGTCAATGTACAAGGAGAAGTGGAGTCATTTTATTTATGGGGAAGAGCTTCACGTACAATCTATTTGTACTATTCCATTACAGCTATGCGATTTCAACCTTTTGATTAGCAACCATCAAACTAAATCCTGATAAAAAAACATCAAACTAAATCAAGGATCTTCTCGTAACAGAAGGTTGTACGCATGTTTTGTACATATACAATCACGAGCTGTGCTAAACATGGCCCAAAATGGACAAATGACACAAGTAATGTGTTCTAATTTTTACTTTCCAATATAGTGTGATGGAGTGTGGTACCCTTCAAATCGTTATAACGTCAGCAGCAATGGACATGAATGGGCAACCGGCCCTGCCTGCGCACAGCGACGGTATGCCACATCGCACTTGTCGCGAGCGGAGTGACTATCTGGATCTAGAATCTTGAAAATGACATAAAGCGATATCATTTGGAGGTATATCTTTATTTAAAATTTGATTTAGCAGTGACACTGCGACAACCTGGTATGTGCTAGAAATCACATTTTCCTTTCGCTAGAGGCCGTTCACGTGGCGAGAAAACACTTGTGAGTTATCTGATGCATGACATGGATTGATACCAGCATTTGTCGTTCGTGCCCTACCAAACACAGCGGGGATAGGCTGGCCATCGGCGCCGGTATATGTCACACTAAGTAGCTAAGTAGCTTGTCCATTGGATAATCTTTACTTTTGGAACTATCATGATTTATACTGTGTGCCGGAATTTAGTATTCTGCCTGTCCATTCGAATCTTTATTTCTTCGTGTGCACCTAAACTTGCATAATTAAAAAGCATCTACTTGGCAAACTTTTTCGTGAATAGAAACAAGAAAATTTACGGTGAAAACTGATAGCATGTAGGTGTGATATGGACACTGACGATAATGACTAAAGCTAGTAACGTCAGCATCAACGCATATGGGCAACCTGCCCCGCCTGCGCACAGCGACGGCACGCCACATCGCACCTGTCACGGGTGGAGTGGCCGGGTGTAGCAGTTGTGGAGTGACTTTCATGCTTCCTGAGCCCCTGACATGGAAATAATCATAACCATACAAGGCTTCATGTAAATCTTTGTCATTGAAGCTATAACCATATTGATCGTACAAGATGCAAGTGGTACATTGTTCGTAATTATTTACATCTTGATCAGCTCCAAAGCGCCTAAGTATTTATCCTTCCCTTGAATGCCAAGGTGCCATCAGGTGTTAGCACTTAGTTCACACATATTGGATATATAATTAATTTTACCAAAATATGTTCCATACACAAAAAACAAGAAAACCAGCAGTAGTTTTCTTTATCTACTTACCTGCAGCAGAAACCCGTTCATGCATGCATAGCCATACAGTTATTATACTCTCTTAGTATAACCCACCATATAGCATGTTCAATATTATCCCATATTATTATGTGATGTCCTCTGTAAGGGACTAGTAAATGCTATTATTATAATCTCTACCCGTTGGTAATGCCCAAATATGAGGATCATGACACCTGTTCCCCTACTTATGTGGGCCTTTCCATCCCACATCATTTCAGATATGGGACAACCCAAGCTGAATATACAAAACTCTTTCCATGATTATGTGGCAGATACATTTCTCATTGTATCATCTAGTAAGGGTTTAGTGATTTTAATGGTTGAATGACAAATAGTCAATGGAACTAACAATGTTGGCTAGTATATAAGGACTTAGTCTTTTGGATACAAGGAGATTGACTTGGGAAAGGCCAAGGTGAAGATGGAGGAATCAGACACATCAGCTGAACGGCAAGTGGACACTTTGAAGACCCTAGAAGATGTACAAGGAACCCAACATATCAAAGAAATGGAGCCCGGATGAAGACTCACAAAGAAACAGAGAAAATTTGCTAAGTAGCTTGCCCATGAAGAAAAAGACTACTTGTTACTAGCTTGTTAAAAATAACATATTTATCAATAAATACTTTAGTAATTAAGTAAATAAAAATAAATTTAATTATATAAATATTTATCATGAAGCAAATAATTGAAGTATATAAAAATTTTAACAAATAAATAGGCTAAAGATATAAAATGATTTATAAGAAAATATATCCGCTTCAAACTAAATCAAAGTTATTTCAAAAATTGAACTTAGTCTTTACATATCATTAGTATTGTTAAATATAATATCATTAGTCATAGAGATAACTTTCAAATAGTTTCAATGTGTACATAGTTAGTAATATTAAAAGATTGTTTCACCACGTACCATATTCTTCACAGACAACGATACTATTGGATATTCCACATTTTTTTAGTATCGATCTGGATTTGTATAAATAAAAATAGTGAAAAATGGAATCGGGTACATCCATATATGGATATCCATACCAACACTTAGTGGATATGGATTCGGATAATTTGGATAACTAGATATCCATTTCCACCCTGGCCATCTCCACCGACGTGCACACCTATCATTCACGATAGTAAAAAGTGGAGCAGCTGGGTGTGGCGGTTCTATTCTGGCTTTTTGGGACCTATGTGCCTTTTTTTGAATCAAAGTACAAACGTAGATACTCATAAATCAGCAGGCACACTTAGCGAGCATTTGGTAGGGTTGTTCTAGATTCTTGTAGAAACATTTCAAATCCAGATTCTCTGAATCACTTCGTGAAACCGTTTGGCTGTTAGGCTGGATTCTATTTCCTAAATAAATGTTTTTTATAAAAAATCATGTAAAATATAAATATGCTTCACAAAATATTGATTTTTTTATGGGCAAATAACAACCTAAATGCAACCCATTTAAAATTATTGCACTAAAAAAAGGATAAGGAAAAAAACAATCGCTAGTTCATATGGGGGAGAGTAGAAATAGAAATAGTGAAAGCAGCCTGCTCCTGTTTCTCTCCTGCAGGCAAAAAATAAACATGGAATGGGAGAAACGTTTCATGGCCGGAGCATTTGGCGCCGATTCTTCCAATTCTAGCGAGAAACTAAATTGTTTCTCCTATCCAAACAGCTCTTACCTTTACTAGTAGTATGCCCGTGCTAACACTATGGCAAAAGCTAAAAGAACCGGTGCATTCACGTCATTGCACATAATTATCATCTGCATCATTATTTTTCTTGTCTCTGTGCTCCATGCTTACAAAATTCTGGAAACCCTCATCCAATGCCCTCAAAGTGTGACACCGAAAACCTTCATCCAATGCACTCGAAGCGTGACACCACCGCGGCCCCACCATCAGCATGCTGTGGCATCGCCGTCCTCACCGGTCCGACGTTTCTGCGGGTTCTCCAAATCAGTTTATTACGAAAATATATTTCATAACAAATGTAATGGTATTTATTTTGTATAAAAAAATTTGCCCGTGCTAACACTACGGCATCATCTATCAATGCAAATCAAACAACCAACAAAATCTTTTAGTGGATATACCAACAAATATTCTGATGACAACCTGGTATACCAAATAAAGATTACTTGCATGACAACAATGATATCAGAATATAATGGATATATACACAGGTCTTTGCATGACAACAAAGATAGAGAATTAACATCAGACAAAAATAAACTGAAATCGTCTCTAAAACTATAGCAAAAAATTAATACAGGCAAGCATAGCTCGAAACAAGTCTTTGCATTTTAAAATTAATTGCAAAGAAATATGCAGGCAAGCATAAGTCTAAATATAGTCTTCAATCTGAGAACGATTAAGAAGGTACTCAACAGTTTTGTTAGCTGACCTGATCTCATGTCGAGACACCCCAGCACTTATCACCACGACCATGTACCTCTGGGCCGCAAACTGAGCCATGAACCTAACTGAAGCAGAGATTATTTTTAGTTTTAAAATGCCCGTGAGCATGTCCAAGGGACTTTGCAAATGAGGTTTGCATTTGAGAATTTGCCAAAAACCTCAAAAAGAGGGCTCCAATGGTTTTGCATATTAGTTTTGCATTTGTGGAAACTTTGCAATTCTTAGGCTCGGTTTGGCATTTATGCAGAGTCCGCTCGACTTGGCAAACGCGACTCCCGCGACTCTCGCGCCCGGTCCTCCCTCTCGCACGCGCCATATCTTCTCGCGCCCGGTCCTTCCCCTCGCGCGCGCCATATCTTCGACGGATCGCGCGTGCGACTCCAGGATCGTGACGGAAGGGCGGCTCCAGGGCTCCAGGGCTCCAGGCGACCGCGACGGAAGGGCTCCAGGGCTCCAGGCGACCGCGACGGAAGGGCTCCAGGGCTCCAGGGGGCTCCAGGCGACCGCGAAGGAAAGGTTCCCGAGCTGTTCCAACTTCATCAAGGCATCCAGGCAAGATCGAGGTACTCCATACGATCGAATCTTGCATTATTGGTAGCTAGCTAGGGTTCTATGTCGAGGGGATGGGCGATTGGTAGCTAGGGTTTTATGTGGATTATTGCCTTGATATGGTTCTGATCTGATGCCTTGATATGGCCGATCGGTAGCTAGGGTTGCATGTGGATTATTCCCGTAGCTTTCCCGTGGATTAATGCCTATAGTGTGGTGCTGATCTGATGCTTTGTCCACTCATGGCGTGCCACCGATTGTGTTTTGTTTTCATGTTGAATAGAAGCCTGAATGCCTATGTAAAGAACATGTAGCATCATCTAGTGCCTTGCTGTTGGATCTTTATTGATTTTGATCTCTCAAGGTGTATATGTTGATCTTTGCATGACATATGTTGTTCTTTGCATGAGCAGATTCCTTTGGAATGGAGAACGTTGGATACTATACGAGCATACTCACATCAGACGCTGATCCTACTGATGTTGTCTTGGGCTTGGACTTGGACTTGAACTTTTCGTTGACCCAGGACATTGAGTTCAGTACTAATAATGTTCCTTCTGAATTTCAAACTGATCCTATGCAATCGCAGGCAGCTGAAGTTGCTGCTGTTAGTGGCTGTCGTGCTAAAAAGGGTGCGTCTCATAGGCAAAAAAAATTTGACATAGAGGAAGATAAAGTCATATGCTCAGCTTGGTTGCAAGTTAGCAAAGATGCCATTGTCGGTGCCAATCAACCTCGTTCAACTTTTTGGGGTAGAATTCGTGCATTCTTTGAAGAACACAAGGATAAAAAGATAGCTACCATTGACAGGACAGAGGCTTCTATTATGCATAGATGGGGGACTATTCAGAGGGATGTGAACAAGTTTTGTTCATGCTACGAGAAAATTGAGCGTAGGAATGCTAGTGGATGCACTGTCCAAGACATGGTATGTTTTCGTAGTTGGTTCTTTCATTTGTTTTCCAAGATTTGGTTCATATGTGAAGATATAAACATTTTAAAAAATTTACATGTGCAGATTAATGCAGCATTGGAGACATACGTTGGAGAAGACAACGAGAACAAGCAAAAGTTCACTCGTATGCATTGTTATCACATTCTGAAGGATCAAGACAAGTGGAAGATATTGAGGATTGAACTTAATCAGAAGAACAAAAAACAGAAGACTACCAACGAATCCACGCCAAACAATGACCCATTGAGCAACAATGATGAAGTCCTAGAGGGTGCAACCCCAGGTTCCAAAGAACGAAAGAGGCCACCGGGTCAGAAGCAGGTAAAACAAGCTATGCGGGACGACGCCTCTCTTGCAGTTTTGCAGAAGATGTTGGAAAAGAAGGAGGCACGTGACAGGGAAAGAGACAAGGCAAGAGAGGATGACAAGAATGCCGAGAAGGAATATCTTGAGATAGAGAAGGCTGCACTTGAGCTTGAGAAGAAACGACTGGAGAATGAAGCAAAAGTCGCTGAAGCAAACTTGGTAAAGGAGGAGGCTGCACGTGAGCTTGAGAAGAAGCGCTTGTCAAATGAAGAAAAAAAAATGCTGAAGCAAACTTGCTAAAGGAGGAAAAAGACATAATGTTAGCAGACACGAGCAAACTCGACGAAGATCAGCTCAAGTGGCACAACATAATGAAGAAGAAGATCCTTGCGCGTTACAATCTTTAGTTTTAGTTTTAGTTTAAACAAACCACTTCATTGCCTGATCATTGCTGCTCATCATTGATGGTTTTGGCGCCAATTTGAACCTGCTGCTGCTCATCGAAATGACTAGCTCCTGTACAGATCCTGCTGTGTTTGTCCTCAGTAACGAGGATGACAACATAAAACTAAATTGTGCCGATCATTACACAGTTTGACAAAATATGTTACCAACATAAAACTAATTCATTACACACTTTGATAAAATATGCTAACAATATAAAACTAATTCATTACACACTTTGATAAAATATGCTAACAATACAAAACTAATTCATTCCATGTGGTATAAATCAGGATGACGGTTCCATAGGTGCTCGATGAGGTCTTCTTTCAACTGGAAGTGTGTTGGCTTATGTCTGATCTTTTTATGGGCCTCAATAAATTCAGCTAGTGTGCGAGTAGGCGTGCCATGGGAAGGTTGCACATTTTCACCAACATCCGGGAACCGCTCATCGGGGTCGACAACTCTTTCATCTTCAACAATCATATTGTGCATGATAACACAAGCCCTCATGATCAACGCAAGTGTCTCCCTGTCCCAAATGCGACCTGGCTATCTAATAATGGGAAACCTAGCCTGCAAGACCCCAAAAAACCTTTTGACATCCTTCCTCGCTGCTTCTTGTGCTGTTGCAAAATATTTCTGCTTGTAAAATGATAGTTGGCCTGTTCGCATGCCCCTTGTACTGCCCCTGTGATATCATTGGACAATTCTTCCATTCCCAATACATACAATCGATGGAGCCTAGCATACCTGGGAAACCTCTTTTCTCATTGACCGCCAGCAAGCGTGCTACGTCAGCCTCAGTGGGGTGTCTCAGATAGTCCGCTTCAAATATTTCTACAATTGCAGTAACGAACTTACGTAGGCTCTCGAGTGCAGTGCTTTCGCCTATGCGAATATACTCATCCGTAGCATCAGCAGAAACCCCATATGTGAGCATTCGAAGAGCAGCAGTAACTTTCTAGAAGCAACTAAGACCCTTTTTACCTGCCGCATCCCTTTTTTGCACAAAGTAATGATCATGTGCTTCAACGGCAGTCATGATGCATACGAAAAGAGGCTTCCTCATTCTAAATCTGAAGAGAACAAACATAAGTTCAACACCTAGACCAAAAAAAAAAGAAATACTATGAAATTATCTAATGTGAAAGAACAACAACCTCCGACGGAATAAATCTGGACCATAGGTCGGATTATCCGCCAAATAATCTTGATACATCCTCTGGTGCCCGCCTTCTCTATCGCGATAAATGACAGCATGGCCAAGGACCGAACCACAATGTCTTTGTTTTTTACTCGAAAATTTGTGCACAATCCAAGCGGCTGCGAACATAAAGAAATCATCGTCGTCTGAAGACTCGTCATCCAATTGTCTTAGGAGACGTGATCTGGAAGCCCTCTTCCGCCGCAGCTAGGAACAATTACGCGCCTCAGAACATTGAACAAAATAAAAAAATATGCCGGACACAAGTATTTACGAAGGACAAACCTTGGCGATCCGAGCCTGTTTGATGGAGTTGTCGGCGGCATCGTGGGCAAGAGGAGCACCGATCATTCACAGCCTGTTCTCCAAAAAACAAAATCACCGATCCTTGTTTTCAAACGACGGGGACTACGAGTAGTACCAACGCGATTGTACATACCTTTGTCCAGCAGCGACGTTGATCTGGAAGCCGTCCAAGGGCAGCAACGATTTGGATGCCTTCCAAGGGCACCAGCGACCTGGTGGACGGCAGCAGCGACGTGAACTGGCGGCCTGGACTGGACGCGCGATCACCTGGACGCGCGAAGGAACTGGTGGCGCGAGGGCGAGGAGAAAGCGCGCGCGCGTGAGACCGTGGGAAGAAAATTGCGCGCGAAGGAAAAGAAAAGTTTCGGTGGGTCACCTGGGTCCACAAATTGAGTAATTGCCAAGTCCATTTGCAAAGTCCCTTGGAGATGGCCTATTTTTAGACTTTGTATTTTGGTTTGGGACTTTGCAAACAACAACAAATGCAAAGTCCATTTGCAAAGTCCCTTGGAGATGCTAATGCTGGAAAGAAACAAATAGGCCATTCAAACTACCACACTGAACCTGGCATTGTCCAGACGGCTGGGAGTTGTCCAGGCACTGTCCTTATTTTTGCACAATGGTGTATCACGGCATTTTTTTTTCTTAACGGTGTCTGAGTGAATACCAAAACGACTAAGCAGAAACATGGACAAACGCAGTTGATGCAAATTCAGAGAAAAAACAGCATCGGGCAGTCATTGTAGTCTGGTGGAAAAGCAGAGAAATACCATGTATCTGTCTCATATATCTCCAGAGTTCGATCTTCGCGTATTTTTCACCTTTGTGAAATCTTCATGTTCTCGCAAGCTAGCTGCATCAAGCTCCTCATGTCCTTGGTACCCAAACGATTGAGGTCAAATGAGCAAGAAATATTTTTTGAACTGAATGCATAGAGAGCTCATGCCTCAACTAACATCTCTGCTTATAAATCTTCACGTAACACTAAAGTGAAAATAGTAAATGTGTGATGAGTAAGAACAATCTGCAGTATCGTGAAATCTACCTAGCCACAGTAGTTGCGCGCGTTAACGTCAGCACCTTTCTCCAGAAGCTTCGTGACAATCTGCAAGGGAATCAAAGGGGGAAGTGCTGAAAACATGGAAGAATTCGCATGTACGTTGACTTGGACCTTGGCAATGGCGAAGTGGAGGGCAGGGCTGCCGAAAGTAGAGTAGAGCGCGAGTACAGGACTGAGCTCCAGCAGCATCCATGCCTTGATGGCATTCCCATCGCACGCCGCCGGAGCTCGCCAGAGTCGAGGTCCATGCTGAGATATACCTGCCCGAACATGCCACTCCCGATAAGGTCGCCCTTCCGCCACCGGATCAGCGGGTTCTCCTCTCCTCTGCCGCTTCCTTCTCCCCTACCTAGTGAACTGCAGCTATAAAAAAAATCATTTCATGTGCATCCCTAAAATGAAGCCGTGGCATAAGCACTGACTGCTACAGCTTCAACCAAGAAACAAAGCCCGAGATCCTGAACTTCCAAAACGTAGGTTCCTTGCTAAAGGCATTATTGACAATTTAAATATGTTATTCCATGCAAAAATAGATAAATACAAATGAAGGTCTGATCATTGAAAACATATCTTCGGATAGACCAAGCAACCAAATGTCAATTCTATCAAATTTGCCCGTGCTAACGCTACAGATAAAATAATAGACCAAGCAACCAAATGTTTGCATTTTTACCGAAGATTTATATTTCCATAACGCGAGACCAATTTTATGGTCAACTAAAAACCCCTTATTCTTGCATTATTCCTTGTATGTATAACTACCTGCTATTTGAGATATCAAGTTATGACAAAAAATAAAAAAGATATATACTTAACTGCATACCCATGTAGCAATGAGTGTGCCAATGATCTACATTCAGAGCTCCAAAACAAGACGACCACGAAACTAATTCTGCAAGGATCCTAACAAAATTTTAAAGCAAATACTGTATGTAAGCGGTAAAGCTAAATCCAAAGTATATGTGGACAATAGCCTTTGGCCGTTTCTAAAATACCAGAACGACAGAGCAGCTTTAACTAACATCTGCCGTGTATTGCAACCAAGATAGACATGTTTGGCATTTTCACAAACATCTCATGTGCAATCACAGTAGGATTTTCCTAATCTCCAACCTAGCAGAGAGTTGGGCGAACTTACCAGCAACAATGACATTAATACGTGCTTTTCAGATCCACTCCTGATTCCGAAGACGGCACCAGTAGTCAGGAGAGCCAAACGCATCAGAGACATCCAAGATGGGTGAAGGGGAAAAGAAGGGCGCTGGCGCCGTGGAGTACGCAGATCACCTAGCGTGACCTCATCCTTAGGATCGTCTTCGTGACCCCAGCTAGGAGGCTGCTCAGCTCGGCGTCGCCACCGACCAAAAGGCCGCGCACCCCCGGCAATGATCTCACCAACCCAGGCCACGCCCTTGACCAAGAGGTCACCTGCCGAGGGTGATGGCCTCTCCAATCGCTGCACCCGCCTCGGCTGAGATCGGGCCGGGGCCGCCGCCGCTGTTAGAAGCGGCCATGGTGTCGGCAGGCAGTGCCCTGTTGGCCGCGCCCCGCGAGGGCTGCGCTTGTCTGCTCGGTTGCCCGCCATGGGGAAGACAAAGATGGCATCACAATCGTTATTTGCTGGTGTTTCTTTTTTCTTTTTTTCTTTTTTTGTACGGCGATTGCAGGCTTCGATCGTTGTTCGCCGAGCCTTGAAGCCATCGAGGGTGGTGAGAAGCCTGGAGGGCGCGGGTGAGGGGGTGAGATGCCTGGCATCAAACTTCTTCTGTCAGCCATCGGATCTGATCTAGGTGTTTTATTAGCCCTTAATTTTAATGGAGGTGAAATCCTGTGTGCATTTTTCCAGGTGCACAATGGCTGGAGGCTCTCAGCGGGGGATGTTTTCATTGGTGGACATAAAATAATTTCGATTGGTCCATTATAGTAGAGATGAACACATGCACACACATCCTACAGCTATAATCACGTCCGAGAGAATGAGTCGGTAGATTTCGAGATTGATGAAGTGACCATAGGTGTCTTGGTATCCACGGGAACATCATTTACCACTAATAGAATGATGTGATTAAATCTTAGAATAAATCCAGAAAAATATAACCACCCACGCCAAGTCAAGGACTTCAAACCCGGGTGGGCAGGATCCAACACAAGAAATAACTATGCTTAGTTCACTGGGCCCTACGCGCCCTGACATCGATGGATAGGATGATTGGTGGGATGTCCCTGACACTATGCTTAGCTTGTACTTTGGGAAGTTCAGTGCATCGGTCGACACATATTCACCACACAAAAACCACTTGTACTGCTTCAATTACCATTGCCGGGTGCTTAAAACCATCACCGATAGGGTCTCACTATCGGTTCATATGGATAATTTCTATCACTGCCGGGTCTGAATATAAATTGATAATGATAATATCTACCACTACCGGTTCTAACTCCAAACCAGCAGTGATAATAGCACTGCTGGATCTCAACTCAAACTGAAAGTGAAAGTCTTTGCCTGACTCGAAATTCTTATCAAACATGAATAATAGCACACTCAGGTCTATCTGTCCGCCTAATCCTCTTCACCAAAACACTTTGTGTCTCTTAGCTCTCCCTTATCTATCTTCCCCAATCCCAGCTTGCCTCTCTCGTCCCCAATTATGCCATTTTCTGTAATGCTCTCAAAGGCGTAGTAGTGCTGCCTTCAACACAGCATGCACATGTGAAGGGACTGTGATGCCTAAGAGAGGGGTTGAATTAGGCAACTTAAAACCTATAGACAACTAAAAACCTATTATCAAAACCTACACAAGTCTATATATATGTGCACTAAGGTTTTGCATTTCTAACGATAAAAAGGCTTGCACCCTAGGATTGAGACCTATCAACTAACCTAGCAAGCTGAATGTTGTTGACGGTGAAAATGTCATAGTTTCACATACTCAAAACACCATCAATAGCCTCGGAATAAAAGGAAGACAAGCATGTTTTATCAAATAACAAGTTCCACATGTCCATGGAATATTTCTATGCAGGTACATGCTAAATGAAGAAGATGAGCTTGTGGGCCCACCATGGGGGGTTGGCCGACAACTCCTATGGGGCCCACTACTCTCCCAAGCTGCCATAATCCAAGTGACACACTCCCAAACCAACATCCACCCTTCGATCAAAGTTGTGCTTTCTCTCAATGGTGAAAGATGAGAGCACATGGATTAGATGGGCCACTTGTAAGGCAAACCCAACCTCAAGATGGACCCACAAGCACACATACCTAGCAAGGAAGGTGCCAACGGGCGCCACACCAAAGAGGAGGGCCCATAGGCCATAGAAGGGGGTCGGCCAACCCCCTAGGTCGACTGACCACCCTTGCGGGCCCATCCTCCTCCACCAACTTCAAGAATTTAAACAAGGAAGGAAGAACAAGTTTGCATGATCCTAGCCATCTATTTGAAGTTGGTTTGATCCTATGGTTAATGAAGGAAGTCACATGGATTCATGGACCCACTTCAACTAGTATAAATAGAGGGGTACACCCCGCTCTCCATTTAGGAAGCAAGGAAGCAAGCTGTCAAGCTTAGAATAGTTCCATCCTACTCTTGTAGTAGGATAGTTTGTGGGAGTTAGAAGTAGAGTTGAGCTTGCTCAGGTTCCTGAAGCTGGTCTTCTGGAGTGTCTGGTATAGCTCTTGTACCTTTTCCTTGTTGTAAGACTTTTACTTTATTTAATATATTATTCTTTCTCTACTTTACTTAGTATTTACTTTTTGCAACACAATACTAGTAATAGTGTTGTTGTGGTATATCTTAGCATATAGTTGTTGCATACTAGTTTGATGATCTAGGACCCACACTTGCAGAGGATCATCGCCTTTCATTAGGTGCTCTAATTGATCTGTGTGTACACAATTAGAGTAGTGAGAGAAGGTGTAAGCGTGGTCACTACTAGATTCTTACCCTATTGCCACGTGACACAATTTGCAACACATATAGTGCTTCATGGCAACTACTAGGTCATATATACACATATACATCATGTTTCATACAAGCTACGAACTAATTACCAGCCAGTATAGGCAATAACAACAAAATCTACCCCGATCATCACACTTTGTATGACTTGCTTCTCCTCAGATCGGATTGTATGACTAAACAGGAATCATACAAGCTACGAACTTTGTATGACTATTCAGGAGGAGAGATCATGAATAAATAGGAGTTATCTTAATCCACATATCCACACACTTGCACATCTTGATCTGTCACACCCATTTAAAGATCAAATGGAATGCATACTCTTATGTGTGCCCAGAGATCAATCACACATAAGTTAACAAATTATAATGGAAGTATCATCACAAATGTTATTACATCACGATATTTAACACATAGTCTTTACACAAATATAGCGGAAGTAAAAATATAAATCTCTCGTGGTAGCTCCAATCACAGGCACATTAACTGGTTGACTGCATGTCACGCCCGGTTTTCCAAAGAAGACCAAGCACTCGTTATATGTGTGCCCACACATACAACAACAGAATCGAAATATCAAAACAATATTTATATAAATCAGAATACTTACTATATTAACACTTACAACTATCAGAGTATCACAGAATGGTGGCTAAGCTTCTGCTCGGGCTCCATTCTTCTCAGGGACGGCTGACTGGTGGTTCAGTATGCCAAACACTTCTTAAAGACTTCTGGAAACTCCACTACCTCATTACCCTTCTTTTGAGCAGCACCTTACTACACACTAGAGTGTGGGGAAATAGCAAGAGTGACTCCATGTCGAACTCAACAAATATAACATGGGGTTCATGAATCTCAAAAGGTTTAACAGGGTTTACTGCAATAGCTTTTAGTGAGTCATCTTTTTAGCATTTGAGTAGCAAAGAGTTACGTAAGCCCAAATAACCTCATGATCATGTAAACGTGAATAACATATAGCAAGAAATAATAATCATTAGTGAACATCAATATCATCAGTATTATCATTATCATCAGTGTTCATCATTTATTCTGTAAGGGTCCAAGGCCACTCGTGACCGTGAGCATGACTGTTATAACAGTTTTACGCTCTGCAGAGGTTGTATACTTTCACTGTGAGTCGTGATTTACCCTTTCGCCCGAGGTGATCAGCCTCTTGACCCACTACCAAGGAAGGTCGGCAGGGTTCACTATGAAGTCTTTCAAAGGTTCGTCTAACAAGTTAGGGCCATTAGATTCACTCGACAAACAGATGTAGAGCCCCCCTTCCAAATGGCACAATAACGCGCAGCCTATACACATAAGGACAAAGGCCGCACTATACCCGATTCGTCAAGCCATTCTTACACCATGAAGGTTACCACTAACAAACTAGAAAAGGTCCTTATACTTGACTAAAGCCAGAGCCATGTAGCCCTCACAGTTATACTGTAAGTCCCGGATGTTCGCTTACAGATAAGTCCTTAAGGAGAGAAACTAGAGCACCATAAAAACAACCCAATGCTCTAGCCCTCTTGAGCCATGTTTCTATAAAGCATCTTTTAAACGTTTATTGCATATACCATTAGTCAAGTTACAGATCATGGTTATTTATCTTGAGCATTAGCATAAATACTACCCAATGCAATGTTCCACCGGTGTCAAGGTATAAGATACAAAAGCTAGGATATCCTTAGGGGTCACAAGGTAGACACATGCACATGAATTAAGTGTATTAAAGGTGAATAGGAAACAAGGATGATCCCATGCTATACTTGCCTTAGAACTTGCTTTATGCCCAAAGCAACTTGCTCTGAAAAACCTCAACTTAATCTTTCATTTGCAACTTTTGGCACTCAGCTTCTGGTCTTCATCTTCGGATCTTCGACGCTCACGGATAGTCTTTCTTCTACTCGTAGATCATAGCAACCCAGCACACTAACAGGCATACAAGCAAACAAATAGGGACAACTAAGAACAATACACCACACAAGAGAAAACATCATACTAAAAGAGAACTACCGGCTACGGTCACGAGAACATAAGAAACGCCGATAACGGAACTACGAAGGAAAAGAAACGACTACCGAGAGTTTATATTATAAAAGAAACAATTACACACTTAATTATCTTAATTGAATAAAAACCACGGGACAGTTATTAACTCAGATTACTTAAATTATATTCTAATTCCAAGCTGAGTTAAGACCAATCTTGTTTTATAAATATTGCCATAGGGATTAAGCAAGTTCAACTTAAAGTTCGCAATATGAAAAGGGACACGTGCATACTTAATAGTGCCTAATATATACAACTTGTTTAAACTAAGTAATAAGAAATTAAGAATGCATTTATGTAGCAACTAATCATATTAATATTTGTATAGAAAAATCTTTAAGTACATCACCTATGTTGCTTTTAATTTGGAAAACCAGTTACATACATATTAAACAATTTAATATTTGACTATACATGGAAAAATACATGTGACATGGTAAACATCATCCCTAACCTATAGTTTATGGTCGGCACGGTCGTAACGCAACAAGAACTGAGTTAAAATTAGATTGCTTTTAATTGGGAAGCTATTAAATAAATATATTAATCTAATCACTATTTATAATTAATAAATTTATAATCAAGTGACATGATAAATGTTACCACTATTGCATAGAGCGTGATGACGCGAATCTAATGCAACTTGAATGACTAGAAACAGAATTAAAACGTAAATGATATGGCCTAAACAAGATTATATGTGTATATGTATTTTTATTGTATTTCGGGATTTGTTTTTCTAAAGGAAAACAGCCATAATGTTTATATGATATCATGATAGCGTCATCAAGCTAGCAAGGAATCGATCGATGCTTCGACATGGCTGTGTTTTCTTGAACATGCATGCACAGGTGGCTGCGCTCTCGTCCCAACTGTGGGTTGAGCACGGCACCGCTGGAGCAGCAAACGGCGAGCACGTACGGCAGCGACGGCTATCTAGGATCGCGGCGGAGCTGCAGCTCTGGACGCGAGGCGGCGCGAGCTAGGCTAGCAGTCGGACTGCTTCTCCATGGCGAGATCCAAGGCGACAGCAGAAAAGCGCTAAGGCTCATGGAGTCACAGTGGCAGGTGTGGAAGGCATCTACAGCGCCAGCGGCGTGTTAGCAAGCTCGGCGAGATCACGAGCTTGGGTGCAGGAGCTGCAACGGCAGGGGATGAACTCGTTTCTAACCAGATGGAACTGAGGCATCACGGCCATGGGTCCTTGGGCGGTTGGTCAGCCGTGGCTTGGAGTGCACGTGGCCAGGCTGAGCTTACGCACGAGAGGCAGCAAAGCTACTGCACAGTAGAGCGACGGCTTGCTCCCCTGCGCACGAACGGGAGTGGAGAGGCAGGGGCAGGGAGATGACAGGGTCACCGGCAGCCGGAAAAGATGAAGAACCTTGCCGACAAAAACGTAGACGATGGGGAAAAATGGTCAAACGATAGATCGATGCAAAGAAAATGCTATAGTATATAGAACGTCGAGACAAACCTCGAATGCCGGTGATTCACCCATGGTTATCAATAATGGCCGAAGCATCTCGTGCCGGTCATCAAAGCGGCACGGAAGACACACCATCCCGTACCGGCCTGTATTCCGGGCAATTCCGGCCATTCCAGGCAATCCCGGCCGTTTCAGGCGGAACTGTGCTTTCCGTTAATTCGGGTACCGGCCATGTGCGGTGAAAATTGTTGCAGAGAAATCAAAGAGAAAACAATCGGATATTGGGTAGGAAGCATGAAATTGACAAACAATTCCTCTTCCAAATACATCTCAGATGCAAAAATCAAAGAAATACTCGAGATCTGAGAAAGCAAACAAAATGACAAGCATAGGAGACAAGGGCCGACCGGCCTGCAGCATCTCCCTGCTTTCACCGTCTCGCGGTGGGGAGGAGGCGCGTCGAGCACAACGGTGGGGGCGTTGAGCGCAACGGCGGTGGATGGCCACAAGCTCTCACGGTGCAGAGGAGGAGCGTCGACCATAGCGGCGAGACTGCGAGAGCATCGAGCCGAGCGTGGCGGCGGCGACACGATAAGAAGGGAGAAAATTCTAATTTACTATCCGAGAGATTTCCCAAACTAGGGGCTCCTCCACGGTAGTTTTGGTGTGCTTTGCCCATGGGGTAGGTACATATTTATTGGGAGAAAACTCCTCGCCTTCACATCAACTAGCAATATGGTACTAATTAATGTTGCACCCTCCGTCTTTACTAATAGGCCTAATTAATTATTAAAGCCCATTAGTAAATAAATGTATGGGTCTTTGAGATTTATTAAGATTATTGCACATGGGCTTTGAGTGTTGAAAAAATAAGACATTTATTATTTTTAGAATTAATTATTTTGGTGGATAAAATAATTCTAGAAAAGTTCAGAATTATTATTTAAGCCACGAAAAATACTCCGAAAGCTCCGAAAATTCGGAAAAATTTTCCAGAGACATTATGGAACATGAGGAACCCAAATAAAGTATTTGGAGCTCATGATAAGATATTTTAGAGAATCTAAAAATTAGATAACGCTCGCAGAAAAGTGTGAACTAGCTCCAGAAAAAGCCAGAACAATTCCTGAAGAGTTCACTGAGATTGATTGACACACGAGGAACTGAAAGGAATAATTTATGTTATAAAGAAAAGATTTTAGGAAACTCCCAACGAGAACTTAAGATGAGAAACAAGGAATATTGATTGCGGAAAAAGATAAAGATGTGCTGGAGAAGAAAGATCGATCCACTAAACGCATTTTTAAAGACTTTGCTCGCTCTTAACACACAAGAGACAACAAGCAAACATCACATCAGGCAAGAGCCCACCAAATTAATTTGGAAAAGTTTGAAATACCACAATTTTCTATAACTAAATTTGCTAAAACTTAAATTAGTCTTGTCAAGTCTTAAACAAATATTTAAACCATTTGTTTTATTTAGTGTTTTCTATTCATAACCAAAAATCAGAAATTTTGGGGTGTGACAATTCTACCCCACTTAACAGGAATCTCGTCCTGAGATTCAAAGAGACTTGGGAGAGATATAAAGTAGACCAATAAGATTCAAAGAGACTTGGGAATCAAACAGACCTGGCACCTCTTTGATGGTCTTCTCTTGTGCCTTCACCATCTCCTCTAACTGCAGCTTCCTCTCCATCATATCATAGACAAGGTTCACCATCACCCGAGGTAGTGGTTCTAGCTGCACTGGATCCGTCATAGCCCATCCAAGGTCGGGGTGTGCACGAGGGAAGTAGCGATGAATGTCATGCTTCATGCTGTTAAAGCGAAGGTAGCGGAGGCCCAAACATGCTTCAAAAGCGGCATCTTCAATGCTATCCTCCATGGTAGCCCGACGACCCATATGAGAAAACATCTTGTCCAGCTGGTACGCCCCTTTTTCTTATTTATGTGTAAAAATACTCGCCCTTGCCTTCCAGTATGTGTCCTCCAGCGGATGAGTGTACTCCCAGCAGACGTACTCCACAGCTGGATGCCAATCAATGAAGTAGGCAGTGAGCATCCCCACAAGTCAAAGATGAGAGACAGCATCCCCTCCATTCTTGTGGTAGATCTTCACAGTCCACCCCATTGGAGGAGGTGACACATCTCCAGCAGCTTCATGATGTGGTTGAGACGGGGGTTGCCCTCCTTCATTAGCCTCCTCCTCTTCATCATCTTCAATCTCAATGATCTCCGGATCTTCTTCAGGCTCGGGCTGTTCCTGGGGAGGTGCTGGTGCTTGGATTGGTGCTTCAGGGGCCTGCTCCTGTTCCTGGGGTGCTTGCTCTTGTGGCTCTTCAGGTGCAAGCAAAGCATGAGGTGGGTAGTATCCTCCAGAGCTGATGCGGGCAGTCTTACGGTCACGAACCATTTACAGAATTTTTAGATGTAGTTAGAATAGAGGTAAAATTTTGTAATAGAATGAGACATAAGAAGCATAAAAATTTATCAAATAACAAGAGCAAGATAATAAGCATAAGAATAGTATAAAGAAGATACTAAATCGACCATTTCTAGCTAGGCTTGCGTCCTACAGTCAATAAAAGCTCTGATATCAATTTATCACACCCATTTACAGATCAAATGGAATGCATACTCTTATGTGTGCCCAGAGATCAATCACACATAAGTTAACAAATTATAATGGAAGTATCATCACAAATATTATTACATCACAATATTTAACACATAGTCTTTACACAAATATAGCGGAAGTAAAAATATAAATCTCTCGTGGCCGTGAGCACGGCTGTTATAACAGTTTTACACTCTGCAGAGGTTGTACACTTTCACTGTGAGTCGTGTTGCCCATATACCCGGGTTAATTACTCCCAAAACACTCCCAAGGTGAGCAGGTAGGGAAACACTATGAAGTCTTTCGAAGGTTCGTCTAACAAGTTAGGGCCATTAGATTCACTCGGCAAACAGATGTAGAGCCCCCCTTCCAAATGGCACAATAACACGTAGCCTATACACATAAGGACAGAGGCCGCACTATACCTGATTCGTCAAGCCATTCTTACGCCAAAAAGGTTACCACTAACAAGCTAGAAAAGGTCCTTCTATATGACTAAAGCCAGAGCCATATAGCCCCCACAGTTGTACTGTAAATCCCGGATGTTCGCTTATAGATGAGTCCTTATGGAGAGTAACTAGAGCATCAAAAATAACCCCATACACTAATCCCCTTTAAACATTAATCAAAATCATCTTTTAATGTTTGTTGCATATTCCATTAATCAATTTACATGATCATAGTCCATGTTTAAGCACTAGCCATACTACTCAATGCAATATAATGGGTATCAAGGTATAAGATCAACACTAAGTCATCCTTAACAAGGGAATAGATGCATAATGATATTATTTGCATATTGTGATTAGGACAACAAGGATAATCCCATGCTATACTTGCCTTGCTCAAACTGGTCCTGAAGATCTTGCTCGTAGAAAGACTCTTGATCTCCAACGAATTGCTCACCGTCTATACTCGATCAACAATAGCAACAACACACATCTAGTGGCAATCATGCATAAACAAACAAGACTATAATTAGAACAGTACATCAATAGTAAGAAAATAATATAAAAAGTCTTTAAAACGAATCTACAACTCGCTAGGATCACACAGACGCAAAGATCACGAAAAACAGAGCTAAAACGACGAAGTTATGAATTTACGATGATTTCCTATAGAAAAATAAATACTTTAATGTAAACTCAAAAATAAATTATCACAAACCTACTGTACAGTACTATCAACATGTAGAGCTCGCAAATATGAACCTAACGCAATTTGAACGGATCAAATCGGAGTTAAAATGGAGATTCTACGCACAAATTAACATAATGGCAATTCTGAAAATAAGTGAAAATGTATTTTCTGAAGTTACGCGATCAAAATACGCTTTACGGAAAAGAAAACGTAAACTGAGAATGCGCTTTGGACTGTGGGTTAAGAACTTAAAAACTTTAGGGGCTCTTTAGCAAAAGTTCCAGGCGAACCGGTATCGTGTAATATCAGCCGTCCGATTTAAAACGGACGGTCCCGATCGGATCGGGGAGGGAGCCGGCGGCGCTCCGGCCGGCAACAGCCCCGACGGCGATCTCCCACGGCGGTGCCATGGCCGGAGACGTCTAAACCTCACTACAAAGTGTTATTTTGTGAAGCAAAGGTACCGGCGGGTAGAGCATACCAAGGCGAACTCACCAAGGTAGAAGACAACGTCGATGCGGGACCGAGGGAGGGGTGCGGCTTGAAGAGGCGGACGGTAGAGGCGGAGCTTCGGCCGTGACCACCACAAGGCATTGGAGCTGCGGTTTATGGATGAATGTGGAGCAGGGAGGTGCGGCGGCTCCGTTTTTATAGTCCGGAGGCAACGCTAAACAAGGAAAGGGAGGATTGGGGAGATAGAATCGGATCGGGAGAGCGAAGGAAAGAAACCCGGTCGGCTTGGGGAGGAAGAAGGCGACCTGACACGTGGGCCCGCGGCGTCAGCGTCAGAGAGGGAAAGGAAGGCGCGCGCGCGGTTGCTGACCAGCGGCCGACCTGCTGGGCTTGGCCCACGCGAGCGCGCGAGAGGGGAAGGTGTGCCGCGCGCGGGGAAAAGCGAGCGGGGCGCGCTGGCGGCTTTGCTGGGCTGGGCCGAAAACCGAGTTAGTGAAAGAATCTCTTTTCTTTTTCTTTTTCCAATATTTCAAAGCATTTTCCAAAAGATTTTGAAATCCATTTTGAATTTAATTCAAACCACTCAATACAAAATTTTAAATGCAGCAGCATGAATGCTCAATCATGTTTCTACCCTTATATTTGATTTTAAATTTATAAAAATTATTATTATTCTAAGTTTGCATGCTCACAAAAATACATAAAAAAAATCATATTTTCCTATTTTTCATTCTTTCAAAATTTTAGGGTGTTACAATTCTACCCCCCTTAAGATGAATCTCGTCCCGAGATTCGACTGATGCTTACTCAAACAGTTGCGGGTAGGTTTTCCTCATATCCTCTTCTCGTTCCCAAGTAGCCTCTTCTGCAGTGTACCAATTCCACTATACCTTACACATTTTGATTGTTCGACTCCTCGTGACTCTGTCAGCAGTCTCTAAAATAATAACCGGAAACTCTTCATATGTAAGATCCTCCTTAATAGTGAGTTCCTCTAACGGGATCTGTTCCTCTGGTACTCGCAAACATTTCTTAAGTTGAGACACATGGAACACATCATGTACACCTGCCAAACTCTCGGGTAATTCTAACTGATATGCCACTTCACCATGTCTCTCTATGATCTTGTAAGGTCCAATATATCTTGGTGCCAATTTACCTTTCATGTTGAACCTTTTCACACTCCTCATGGGTGATACTTTCAAGTAAACATAATCCCCTACCTCAAAAGTCAACTCTCTTCTACGAGTATCAGCATAACTTTTCTGTCGGGACTGTGCTATTTTCAGATTATCTCTAATCATCCTTACCTTCTTTTCAGCATCCTTGAGTACATCAGGCCCAAACACTTGACTCTCCCCTGTCTGATTCCAAAACAACGGGGTCCTACACTTTCGTCCATACAGAGCCTCAAACGGTGCCATCTGAAGACTCTTCTGATAACTATTGTTATAAGAGAATTCTGCGTAAGGCAAGCTCTTATCCCAGCTAGTACCATATTGTAAAGCACAAGCTCTCAACATATCTTCCAATATCTGATTAATTCTCTCCGTTTGACCATCTATCTGTGGATGATAAGCTGTACTAAAGTTCAGCTTGGTTCCCAGTGATTCATGTATATTTTGCCAATAATGAGATGTAAACTGAGTACCCCGATCAGACACAATTTTCTTAGGAACTCCATGTAGACTCACTATTCTTTCCATATACAACTCAGCCAACTTTGCACTACTATATGTAGTCTTTACTGGCAGAAAATGAGCAACCTTAGTCAGACGATCCACTATCATCCAAATTGAATCATATCCTCTCTGAGTCCGTGGCAACCCAACTATAAAATCCATACCAACTTCTTCCCATTTCCACTTGGGTATCTACATAGGCTGTAACAATCCTGCAGGTCTCTGATTTTCAGCTTTCACCCTTTGACAAGTGTCACACAAAGCGACATATTCAGCAACATCTCTTTTTAAACCATACCACCAATATTTCTCTTTCAGATCCAGATACATCTTAGTACTCTCCGGATGTATGGAATAAGCTGACTCATGAGCTTCACGTAGAATTGCCCCTCTGATATTCTTATTCTCAGGCACACACAGCGGATTTCTTGCTCCAGAGTAGGCTCATGAGCCTCAACTGACCCTTGCGGATTTCTTGCTCCAGAGTAGGCTCTAGTACTAATTCCACTGCATTGGTGATAAACCCTAAGTTCAGATGCTTACATTCAGCACACAACTCTTTGGCATAGGCATTACTTGTATTTCATTAGCGTAGCTTTTCCTACTAAGAGCATCAGCAACGACGTTGGCCTTTCCTGGGTGATAATGCACCTCTAGATCATAGTCCTTTATCAACTCCAACCATCTACGCTGTCTCAAGTTCAGATCTGTTTGAGTGAAGATATACTTTAGACTCTTGTGATCAGCGTATATATCACTCTTGTGTCCAATCAAATAATGTCTCCATATCTTTAGTGCATGAACCACTGCAGCTAATTCCAAATCATGGGTAGGGTAATTCAATTCATGCTTCCTCAACTATCTCGATGCATATGCCACAACTCTACCCTCCTGCATAAGAACACATCCCAAACCCAATCGAGATGCATCACAGTAGATAGAGAAGGGTTTATTCAGATCTGGCAAGACTAAGACTAGTGCAGTAGTCAATCTTTTCTTCAGTTCCTCAAAATTAGCCTGGCACTTCTCAGACCACACAAACTTGGCAATCGTCTCCAATAATGTAGTCATTGGCTTTGCAAGCTTGGAAAATCCCTCTATAAATCTCCTGTAATAGCCAGCCAATCCCAAGAAACTACAGATCTCACTTACATTGATTGGTGGCTTCCAGTTCAATACATCTTTCACTTTGCCAGGATCTACTGATATTCCTCTATTTGAGATAATATGACCCAAAAAAGAAACTTTCTTCAACCAAAACTCACATTTACTCCTCTTGGCATATAGTTGGTGTTCTCTGAGCTTTTGCAAGACCAACCTCAAATGTTCAGCATGTTCTTCCTCAGTCTTGGAGAATACCAAAATATCATCAATGAATACCACTACAAACTTGTCCAAATATTCCATGAATACCTTATTCATTAGATACATGAAGTATGCAGGGGCATTAGTCAGACCAAAAGACATCACTGTATACTCATATAAACCATACCGTGTGGTAAAAGTTGTCTTTGGTATATCACTGGCATGAATCTTCAATTGATGATATCCAGAACGAAGATCAATCTTAGAGAATACACAAGCTACCCTCAACTGATCAAACAAATCATCAATTCTAGGCAATGGGTACTTATTTTTATAGTAACCTCATTGAGAGACCGATAATCTACAAACATCCTCTGAGTACCATCTTTCTTATCCACAAAAATCACTGGTGCTCCCCAAGGTGAAGAACTAGGACGAATAAAACCCTTATCCTGCAACTCCTTAATTTGTTTCTTAAGTTCTTCTAATTCATTTACTCCCATTCTATATGGACGCTTAGCTATGGGTGCAGTTCTAGGTAATAATTAAATAATAAATTCAATGTCATGGTCTGGTGGCATACCTGGCAATTCCTCAGGAAACACATCGGGGAACTCCTCCACAACTGGGTCCTCCTGGTTGGCACCATCATTAAGCTGATTCACTGTAGCGGTCTCCTGTTTCTGCACTTTCACCTCAACCTTGATTCTATCTCCCTTTGGTGTTGTCAGTACTACTGATTTATCCTTGCACTGAATCTCTGCTTGTTGTTGCATCATCCAATCCATTCCCAATATAAGATCAATCCCAGCTGTTCTCAATACTATAGGACTCACTGTAAACTCTACCCCCCTTAAATTGAGACTAATCGGAAGACAGCGATGAGATGCTGGCATGCTTCCACCAGGTGAGTTTACTAATATAGGGTTCTTCATGGCACACAAATGAATTTTATGTATTCTAACAAATGATTATGATATGAAAGAATGTGATGCTCCAGAATCAAAAAGAACAGTGGTGGGAGTGAAATGGACATCGAACGTACCAAGCATAACTTCTGGCTCCTCCACTGCGATCTCTTGGGACAAGTGATTCACTCTTCCAGTGTTAGGTGCTGGCTTCTGGTGGCTGCTCTGCCTCTGGGGAGTCTGCTGGTTGGGCTTCTCAGGACAATTATAGGACAAGTGACCTTCTTTCCCACATCGAAAACACCTGCTGGGGGTACTGGGAGCACTAGTCTTCGTGGGAGTATTATTGGAAGGGCCCTGATGCTATGCTTGATTCTCACTCTGCTGCGGAGGACGTTGGTTGCTATTCTGCGGTTGGAATGGGGGACGTTGCAGGAACTGACCATGGAAAGGGACCTGACCACGATTCCACTGACCAGGAGGCCTCTGTTGATTATTCTACTGAAAACCAGTACGTGGACGAGTGTTGCTACCGGAGGCTTGTCCCTGTAACCTTTTCCTCTTGGCATCCATCTCCTTGCGCTTGTTATCCACCACGATAGCGCGGTTCACAAGCGTCTGAAAATTAGGATAGGTATTGGACATCAACTGCAACTGTAGCCCATCATACAATCCCTTCAGGAAGCGGCGCTGCTTATTATTGTCATTAGCTACTTCATGTGGAGCATATCGTGACAATTGAGCAAACTTGTCACAGTACTCAGCTACATACATTGACCCTTGGGTCAAGTTCCTAAATTCCTCCGCCTTTAGTTCTATCATTCCTTCAGGTATATGGTAAGCTCTGAAGTTCTCTCTAAACTCCTGCCAAGTGATTGCGGGAGCATTGGCGGGGCGACCATACTCATATGACTCCCACCAATCCTGAGCTTCTCCCTGGAGTTGTCCAGAAGCAAACAACACCTTCTGCCGGTCATCACATTGTGCAATATTAAGCTGCTTCTCCACAGCACGAAGCCAATCATCGGCTTCCAAAGGATCAGCGGCATGTGTGAACAATGAGGGATGACCCTTCAAAAATTCACCACGCTTATCACGTGGTTGAGCCCCAGCAACTGGCTGATTTTGCTGATTCTGCACCAGTTGTTGCATAAGCTGCGTCTGCACTACCAACAGTTGCTCAATAGTTGGTGGCGGTGGTGGTGGTGGATTTGGGGGAACACTTCCACGACCCCTGCCTCTTCCTCTTCCGGCCATCTGCCATCCATAAAAATGCAAACTTTAAGAATTCCATGTTATCAACCACTTATAAGATAAAGAATGAGATCTGAAAGTTTTCTAAACGAGTAGCAATATTGACAGTTCAGTATTTCAATCATATCTCGAGCTACAAAAGTCCAAAAGAGACGTGCTTTATATGGTTGGAAAGCTTATGAAATTATCCACAACTTTTATTCAGACCTCAAGATCAGATTCTGTCGTTAAGTCAATGAAAGATAATATGTAACAGAAACTGTTTCAGATTCCAGACTGTGCAGAAACTTTAAATTGTGACAATTATATCTCTCGAAACAGATCAGATAAAAAGGTGATTCTAGTGGCATTTGAAAGATGCTTAAGTCTAGTTTCTCTCATAAAAATTTCATAAATATTGCACGAACCATTTTTGAACCATAGCAGAAACATTGCAGACTGCTCCAGAAAACAACAAGGACAGAAACGTGATAATACCAACCCAACTATTATTCCCTTGACTATTAAACTTATTATTCTTAAAAATGGAACTTGTAGACATGCCTACAAGCCCTAACACTCAAAACAAAAAAAATCCAACTTACACATAAGCATAATAATAAAGCAACTAACACACCAAAGTTCAAACCACACGACAGACTCGATGACTCAACTGACGTTACTAAGAACGTTTTTATTACATAAAGGAATCCTATTTCCTAAGGACGTGGCTCATGGTCTAATGTCTCATAAATCATAGCCATGCCTTGGTTTGCTCGGAGTTCATCAATGGTTGCTTGGCACCTCTTGATGGTCTTCCCTTGTGCCTTCACCATCTCCTCTAACTGCAGCTTCCTCTCCATCATATCATAGACAAGGTTCACCATCACTCGAGGTAGTGGTTCTAGCTGCACTGGATCTGTCATAGCCCATCCAAGGTCGGGGTGTGCACAAGGGAAGTAGCGATGAATGTCATGCTTCATGCTGTTAAAGCGAAGGTAGCGAAGGCCCATACATGCTTCAAAAGCGGCATCTTCAATGCTATCCTCCATGGTAGCTCGACGACCCATGTGAGAAAATATCATGTCCAGCTGGTACGCCCCTTTTTATTGTTTATGTGTAAAAATACTCGCCCTTGCCTTCTAGTATGTGTCCTCCAGCGGATGAGTGTACTCCCAGCAGACGTACTTCATAGCTGGATGCCAATCAGTGAAGTAGGCAGTGAGCATCCCCACAAGTCGAAGATGAGAGACAGCATTCCCTCCATTCTTGTGGTAGATCTTCACAGTCCACCCCATTGGAGGAGGTGGCACATCTCCAGCAACTTCATGATGCGGTGGAGACGGGGGTTGCCCTCCTTCATTAGCCTCCTCTTCATCATCTTCAATCTCAATGATCTCCGGATCTTCTTTAGGCTCAGGCTCTTCCTGGGGAGGTGCTGGTGCTTGGATTGGTGCTTCAGGGGCCTGCTCCTGTTCCTGGGGTGCTTGCTCTTGTGGCTCTTCAGGTGCAAGCAGAGCACGAGGTGGGTAGTATCCTCCAGAGCTGATGCGGGCAGTCTTATGGTCACGAACCATCTATAGAATTTTTAGATGTAGTTAGAATAGAGGCAAAATTTCATAATAGAATGAGACATAAGAAGCATAAAAATTTATCAAATAACAAGAGCAAGATAATAAGCATAAAAATAGTGTAAAGAAGATACTAAATCGACCATTTCTTGCTAGGCTTGCGTCCTACAGTCAACAAAAGCTCTGATACCAATTTGTCACACCCATTTAAAGATCAAATGGAATGCATACTCTTATGTGTGCCCAGAGATCAATCACACATAAGTTAACAAATTATAATGGAAGTATCATCACAAATGTTATTACATCGCGATATTTAACACATAGTCTTTACACAAATATAGCGGAAGTAAAAATATAAATCTCTCATGGTAGCTCCAATCACAGGCACATTGACTGGTTGACTGCAAGTCTAGTAATCTTCAGGGAAGTAGGAGTAGTAGTCACTATTAGCACCATCTGTTACCCATCTGGGATTTTTATCCAAGTAAGAAAAATAAACAAGCGTAAGTACAGCTCATACTCAACAAGTGTAACATGGGGTTCATGAGGCTCAAAGGCATAACATTGGTTTATCAACATGTAGCTTTTAGTTAGCATAATCTTAGCATATCAATAGCATCAAGATGTCTCAATGTAAACAATAAACATATGATCCATGTGAAATGATTGATGAATAACAAAAACATAACCATTAATAATTATCAACTATTCCATAAGGGTCCAAGGCCACTCGTGACCGTGAGCACGGCTGTTATAACAGTTTTACACTCTGCAGAGGTTGTACACTTTCACTGTGAGTTGTGTTGCCCATATGCCCGGGTTAATTACTCCCAAAACACTCCCAAGGTGAGCAGGTAGGGAAACACTATGAAGTCTTTCGAAGGTTCGTCTAACAAGTTAGGGCCATTAGATTCACTCGGCAAACAGATGTAGAGCCCCCCTTCCAAATGGCACAATAACACGTAGCCTATACACATAAGGACAGAGGCCGCACTATACCTGATTCGTCAAGCCATTCTTACGCCAAAAAGGTTACCACTAACAAGCTAGAAAAGGTCCTTCTATATGACTAAAGCCAGAGCCATATAGCCCCCACAGTTGTACTGTAAATCCCGGATGTTCGCTTATAGATGAGTCCTTATGGAGAGTAACTAGAGTATCAAAAATAACCCCATACACTAATCCCCTTTAAACATTAATCAAAATCATCTTTTAATGTTTGTTGCATATTCCATTAATCAATTTACATGATCATAGTCCATGTTTAAGCACTAGCCATACTACTCAATGCAATATAATGGGTATCAAGGTATAAGATCAACACTAAGTCATCCTTAACAAGGGAATAGATGCATAATGATATTATTTGCATATTGTGATTAGGACAACAAGGATAATCCCATGCTATACTTGCCTTGCTCAAACTGGTCCTGAAGATCTTGTTCGTAGAAAGACTCTTGATCTCCAACGAATTGGTCACCGTCTATACTCGATCAACAACAGCAACAACACACATCCAGAGGCAATCATGCATAAACAAACAAGACTATAATTAGAACAGTACACCAAGAGTAAGAAAATAATATAAAAAGTCTTTAAAATGAATCTACAACTCGCTAGGATCACACAGACGCAAAGATCACGAAAAACGGAGCTAAAACGACGAAGTTATGAATTTATGATGATTTTCTATAGAAAAATAAATACTTTAATGTAAACTCAAAAATAAATTATCACAAACCTACTGTACAGTACTATCAACATGTAGAGCTCGCAAATATGAACCTAACGCAATTTGAACGGATCAAATCGGAGTTAAAATGGAGATTCTACGCACAAATTAACATAATGGCAATTCTGTAAATAAGTGAAAACGTATTCTCTGAAGTAACGCGATCAAAATACGCTTTACGGAAATGAAAACGTAAACTGAGAATGTGCTTTGGACTGCACGTTAAGAACTTAAAAACTTTAGGGGCCCTTTAGCAAAAGTTCCAGACGAACCGGTATCGTGTAATATCAGCCGTCCGATTTAAAACGGACGGTCCTGATCGGATCGGGGAGGGAGCCGGCAGCGCTCCGGCCGGCAACAGCCCCGACGGCGATCTCCCGCGGCGGCACCATGGCCGGAGATGGCTAAACCTCGCTACAAAGCGTTATTTCGTGAAGCAAAGGTACCGGCAGGTAGAGCATACCAAGGCGAACTCACCAAGGTAGAAGACAACGTCGATGCGGGACCGAGGGAGGGGTGCGGCTTGAAGAGGCGGACGGTAGAGGCGGAGCTTCGGCCTTGACCACCACATGGCGTTGGAGCTGCGGTTTATGGATGAATGTGGAGCTGGGAGGTGCGACGGCTCCGTTTTTATAGTCTAGAGGCAACGCTAAACAAGGAAAGGGAGGATTGGGGAGATGGAATCGGATCGGGAGAGCGAAGGAAAGAAACCCGGCCGGCTTGGGGAGGAAGAAGGCGACCTGACACGTGGGCCCGCGGTGTCAGCGTCAGAGAGGGAAAGGAAGGCGCGCGCGCGATTGCTGACCAGCGGCCGACCTACCGGGCTTGGCCCACGCGAGCGCGCGAGAGGGGAAGGTGGGCCGCGCGTGGGGAAAAGCGGGCGGGGCGCACTGGCGGCTTTGCTAGGCTGGGCCGAAAACCGAGTTAGTGAAAGAATCTCTTTTCTTTTTCTTTTTCCAATATTTCAAAGCATTTTCCAAAAGATTTTGAAATCCATTTTGAATTTAATTCAAACCACTCAATACAAAATTTCAAATGCAGCAGCATGAATGCTCAATCATGTTTCTGCCCTTATATTTGATTTTAAATTTATAAAAAATATTATTATTCTAAGTTTGCATGCTCACAAAAATACATAAAAAATCATGTTTTCCTATTTTTCATTCTTTCAAAATTTTAGGGTGTTACATGATCAGATTGTATGACTTGCTTCTCCTCAGATCTGGTTTTTCACTTAGTAACATATGCAATGCACGTATGCTTCCTTTTCATTCCTTACCCTAACTCCACAAAAGACATATTAGAAGTAGGATGAAAAGAGGCAAAACAATGCCTTGGTGAGAAACCATACACATTGAGCTGTATGAGAGAATCATTTGAGGAGCAAGACTATATTTCAAATTTGAAAACCTTACAAAAAACCCAAGTTATCTAAGCAAGAGAGGTAAAGATGACTAGATTTTGATCCGTTCCATTTCTCAACCACCCAAGATGGCGTGGTAGACACTTCAAAGTTCACGTGTATAGGTGAGGCTTGGAATAACTTATATGCAGGCATCGCACCATTTTGGAGATGTTCCACCTTAGTCCTTTAACTTTACTCGAGGACGAGTAAAGGGCTAAGTGTGGGGATCTTGTTGGCGGTCCTTAACTCCTATTTGTAACCACCAACATTCACACAAAATCCACTCAAATGAACACTAAACTTAGAATTAGAGTTTATAACTGGCAAGTTCCATGAGTTTTGGTGATTTATCATTTGTAGGGGGACATTTGTGAAAATACCAAAGATGGGCCAAGAAAAGAGAAAGAAAAGAATGAAAAGGCCACTCACCAAATGATCTTGAGCCCAAGCACCCAAAGATGAGGCCTAGGCCCAGCAAGAGACCCACCAACCAAAGGCGGTTAGGGGGCGGTGCCGATGCTCCTCGCCTCCAACTTCTAGGTGGGGCCTTTCCATTAGTCTAGGAGGGTAGTGCGAGGGTGTTTCTGAGGAATATTCCCCTCAAACTGCCTTGGAGCACTATATAAAAGGGGAGCTCTCTCTCACAAGAAGAGAACACACAAGATCACAAGAGCAAGAGCAAGAGCACCACTCCAAGGCCTAGGCCCAAGCTAGCTAGAGCTTAGTGATAGGGAGTGATGTGAGGGAGAGTTCGGGGAAGTGCCGGAGTTGTCGGTAGCCTTCCCAAGCTTGTACCTCGATGAATGCCTTCTTTACTCATATGTTAATTAAGCTTTATTCTTATTTGCTTATGGGTTCATTGTCCTTTCTTGTAGCAGATGCTCTAGTACAGGACTCCTGATGAAGATGGAAGTTCTTGTTTGATGCTAGAGTAGTAATCGATAGCTTAGACGTGGTGTCTAGGCTAGAGGTTACCTTCGTTTGCCTCGTTTCCCATGATTGAGAGGGTAGGTGATAGATGGTGATAGCCCCTATCTGTACCTTGTAATCCCCCATGTTTTAGTTTGGCATAGAGCTACAGGTCGAAATCGCTTGGCATACTGGGTGCTATCCGGTGCTCGAAGTAAGCAAGTAAAAGAAGAGTTTATCGTTCCATAGACCCTAAAGCTATAAGAATCCATCTCTACCCCTGCCAACTTTATCCCTATGTTGTCCTTAGACAAACCAGCTAGCTAGAAGAGTACACATATTCCCTGTGGATTCAATACCCTTGAATACTCTTGGGTGAAAGCTACAACGGTATCTGTACGCTTGTGGTTTTATTCATGACATAAGAAATACCAACATTTGGTGATATCCCAACCTCAAGTCAATCTTAGAGAAGAATTTGGCCCCATTGAGTTGATTATTATAATATATCAATCCTCAGAAGTGGGTACTTATTCTTCACTATTCTCGCATTAAGAGGCCGGTAATCGACTACCATTCTCAAGCTATGACCCTTCTTGGTCACAAAGAGAGCCGGACAACCCCATGGTGTGGAGCTAGGCAAAATGTAGGTGCCATCTTATATGGTGGTTTTGAAATAGGTGAGGTACCGGGCTCTAGTTGAATCAAGAACTCTACGTCTCTTTTCGGTGGCATTCCTATGAGCGTTCAGAAAATACATCACAAAACTTATAAACCACTAGTAGTAACTCTACCCCTTCAAAAGCCTTAGTCTTAACCTTCAAGCTGTGCAAAGCTATATGGTGATTCTTAGAGGCATAAAGAATGGTTGTTTGGCCTGAAGGGTGCTGCATTTCTATAGATTTGGGTGCACATCGAATGACACTATGGTGTTGACACATCCTCCCAAAATAGTATCTAGATCTCCCAACTTCAAAATAAGCAGGTTGGCTCAATCTGTGAGAGAAAGCGGAGTAGGAGGTGACCATATGGTTCTAGTGCTGCGCTTTGTTGATGTTGATGGTGTTCCAAGCATCGCGGCCTTGGCGACACGTATCGACTTCGGGCCATAGATCTTGGCCTCATCTCGACTGATAATGATTCCCCACCAAACGATTAGATCTTTCGGGAGGAGAATTATGACCTCTAAATTGAGATTGGGACTGAGCCGCCTTGGCATCCAAAGTCAATCCTTCTTGGCCAGCGCCCCCATAGTGCCAGGAGCGTTCAAAGCTGTATATTATCTTCCTAGGCTGCCCGGAAGTCGAAACTTAGATTCCTCGGAGCCAGGGTTGACTGAGTCGCCACTCGTGTTGGAACCGTGTTGAGCGTTGGCACATTGCTGAGATGCGGCAGTGGTTGGGTGGCCAATGATCTGGCCTCATCCGGAGGAGTTTGATCATGACTAGCCATGTATACTAGATGGCCTTCGAAGGGATCAATCTCATCATCGGAGGGCTCGTAACTTAGATCGATCAAGCTGGGCAGTTTTGTCTCTATCTCCTCTTCATTTGGGTGACCGAAAGATTTGAAAGCTCTCGTCCAGCACGGGTTAGATCGGGATCTTCAATTCTGATCCACCTGAGGTTGAAATCATGTCATGCTCGAACACCAGGCTACCAAAATTGATAGTTGGTGGCATGTTGTGGGATGGTGAATAGATCTGAGGTCCTGAGTAATAGTCACCCAAGATCTTAGATTTGGCTGACGTTATCAATGCCTCGACATTGGAACGCGTTGGATCGGCAAACCAAACTCTATTGACAATCGGCATGGTCACTCTTTCCGCGAAATCCCCCAACCTGGCGCACCTCTATCGGTGTTTTTTACCAGCAGATATTCGGTTCTTGGCGGATTTGGTTTAGTGCAAAGAGCAACACAATGGAGACATGAGATTTATACTGGTTTGGGCCCCAAGGAAGCGAGTAAAAGCCTTACGTCCAGTTGCTACTTGTTTGTATTACGATCTCATCGGGATGGTGAGATTGTATTTCACAAGATGGATAAACCAAGCAGAATTTCGATGATTACAATAGGGGTAGGAGCTAGCTATTTATATCTAGGGCCTACTTGTCGTACAAGTTACATAGTTGTGTCCTAGTCGGAGTCTTGTCGTGATTCACAGATATCCTTCCTTGAATAGAGGCGTCGTGATCCTTCGGGTCTTTTTAGATACGAATTCGGTAGCTAGCATATCCCATGGTCAGGATTCCTGGGAGTATGGCATTGTCAAGGTTCTATATTAAGAACCTTAAAGGGGAGTTTAACCCAAAATGGTTAATGGAGATATATATCAAAACAAAAAATTTTGGTATGACCGACATGCATCACTATACTTTAGTATTATTGATGCATTACATTCGTGTCAAAGTACTTGGTATCAATATCAAAACACGTTGCATCAACGCAGTGCCACAAGCAATGCATCGGGAGCATCCATTGTGGATATTACATCTACGAGTACATGAGGGTGTTCATCGAGAGGTGCATAAAACACCCCAAAAATATATGTAACTAGTTCATCTCACTATATAAGTTGAGAACGCACGCATCTACATATGTCTTAAACCATCATTTTAAATTCTTTTTGTTACAGTACCCTTCGATCCCTATTAAGGATAGAGAACTCGTTGAGGACGCTCTCTTGGATAAAGTTGGGGACCTCTGCAAGTTTATCCTCAATGAAATTATACATAAGAGAGGCTAATTCCACGACTGGACGTCGACATTATTGTGTGACGCAGATTGCACAAGTCTTCGTGTGTGCGAACTGTTAAATTTTGGTCGTTGATAATATGCGTATATTATTATTATTATTATTATTATTATTATTATTATTATTATTATTATTATTATTATTATTATTATTATTATTATTATTATTATTATTATTATTATTATTATTCAGTGTGAAGTTTGCATCGGATCTGATGTGCATATATATGTTGATGACGTGAGTGGGAACTCTTTTGTATATGTTGATGTTGTTTCTAGGGGTGGCTAGAAACATTAGCTGCCTCTAGAAATAATTAGTGGAAAATAAATTTTCAAATTTGACAGAAAACTTTTGCATGTTTCAAAAGTGTTTCTACGGACGACTGAAAATAGCATATTTCAAGCTGCCTATGGAAATTCAATTTTCAAAGACTGCTGACAATATCAACCGTCTCTAGAAATTGGTCTCCATCGATTTTTAGAGACAGCTGAAAATATCAACTGTCTCTAGAAATTGGTCTCCAAAGAGGTGGCTAATGTTTTGGCCCACCGGAGATCACCCTCTAGAAACCGATTTCTAGAGGCGGTTGTATATCTGCCTCTGAAAATGGACGATTTCTAGAGATGATCCGACAGAGGTGGTTGTGACACCGTGACTGAAAATTGGTTCTGCTACAGTGTCGGTGATACACAGCGGGCATATGTGCTAGAAATCGTACTTTCCTTTGGCTACAGGCCGTTCATGTGGGGAAGAAAACACTTGTGAGTCTGATGCATTTGCATTAAAAAAGTTATCTGACGCATGACATGGATAGATAGCAGCGTTTGTCGTTCGTATCCTATCAAACACAGCAGAGACGGGCTAATTAGCTTGCCCATGGATACTTTTTATTACTAGTTTGTCAATCTACAAGGAGAAGTGGGGTCATTTTATTTATGGGGAAGAGCTTCACGTACAATCTATTTGTACTATTCCATTACAGCTATGCGATTTCAACCTTTTGATTAGCAACCATCAAACTAAATCCTGATAAAAAAAACATCAAACTAAATCAAGGATCTTCTCGTAACAGAAGGTTGTACGCATGTTTTGTACATATACAATCACGAGCTCTGCTAAACATGGCCCAAAATGGACAAATGACACAAGTAATGTGTTCTAATTTTTACTTTCCAATCTCGAGTGTGGTACCCCGCCTGCGCACAGCGACGGTATGCCACATCGCACTTGTCGCGAGCGGAGTGACTATCTGGATCTAGAATCTTTAAAATGACATAAAGCGATATCATTTGGAGGTATGTGCTAGAAATCACATTTTCCTTTCGCTAGAGGCCGTTCACATGGCGAGAAAACACTTGTGAGTTATCTGATGCATGTCATGGATTGGTACCAGCATTTGTCGTTCGTGCCCTACCAAACACAGCGGGGATAGGCTGGCCATCGGCGCCGGTATATGTCACACTATAAAGCAGCTAAGTAGCTTGTCCATTGGATAATCTTTACTTTTGGAACTATCATGATTTATACTGTATGCTGGAATTTAGTATTCTGCCTGTCCGTTCAACTTCGTGTGTACCTAAACTTGCATAATTAAGAAGCATCTACTTGGCAAACTTTTTCGTGAATAGAAACAAGAAAATTAACCGTGATTGGTGAAAACTGATAGCGCATAGGTGTGATATGGACACTGACGATAATGACTAAAGCTAGCAATGCCAGCATCAACGGATATGGGCAACCTGCCCCGCCTGCACACAGCGACGGCACGCCACATCGCACCTGTCACGAGTGGAGCAGGTGGGTGCAGCGGTTGTGGAGTGACTTTCATGCTTCCTGAGCCCCTGACATAGAAGGAAGCCAAAGAACAGGACCTATTGAATGCTAGACGCCAAGTTTTAATTCATCATCATCCACGGATTCACGTTATCACATCCCAAGACAGCGATTCAAGGAGTGACAGCTTTTCTATGATTATATGAATTCAGGAAATAATCGTAACCATACAAGGCTTGATGTAAATGTTTGTCATTGAACCTATAACCATATTGATCGTACAATATACAAGTGGTACATTGTTCATAATTTATTTACATCTTGATCAGCTCGAAGCGCCTAAGTATTTTTATCCTTGCCTTGAATGCCAAGGTGTCATCAGGTGTTAGCACTTAGTTCACACATATTAGATATATAATTAATTTTACCAAAATATGTTCCATACACAGAAAAAACAAGAAAACCAGAAGTAGTTTTGTTTATCTAAACAAGCCCTTACCCTTATAAACACACGCACGCACATCCTACCGCTATAAGCACGTCCAAGAGAATGAGTCAGTATATTTCGTGATTGATGAAGTGACCATAGGTGCCTTGCTATCGACGGGAACATCGTTTACCACTAAAAGAATAATGTGATTAAATATTAGAATAAATCCAAAAAAAATATAACCACCCATGCCAAGTCAAGGACTTCAAACCCGGGTGGGCAGGATCCAACACAAGAAATAGCTACACACCCTGACATCGATGGATAGGATGATTGGTGGCCCAGACACTATGCTTAGCTTGTACTTTGGGAAGCTCACTGCATGGGTCGACACATACTCACCACACAAAACCCACCAGTACTGCTTCAATTATCATTGCCAAGTGCTTAAAACCATCACCGATAGGCAGGGACGAAGCCAGAAAAAAATTTAGAAGGGCCTGAAAAAAATACGGACTTGATCATAGACCAATGTATATAATAGTTTAAAGTGGTTTTTTATATAAAAACATACAATGATTTGAGATAGAATGCCATTTTTTAGTTTTTGACATTTTGAGTTCACTGCAAATAACAGACTCAATTGGAAATTTCTATATCAATCAAGCTAAACATGGACTAAATTATGCACAATAAAAATTTGCAAGCTGATATAGACTAAATTATGCACAATAAAAATTGCATGGAAAATCCATGTCCTGAAATGGGTCCAAAAGAACCCGGTTCCTGGAAAAAAAAACATAGTCCATTATACTAATAATTACTATACTCACGTTTTTCACAAAATGACAGCAGTAGCAAACTAGCAATTACAAAGCATGTTCAATTCGTAGGGCTAGAGTTGAGTGAAAAAGAAATTGGTGTACTCAGTACTCACTGACCGGTCTGGAGGTCTGAAGATGCAGACAGAAACAGTCGGACACATCTGAGGCGCATATTGCAATGTGCAATGTCTCCGCTTCGGCCGCAACTCCTGCTGGCTGCTGCCTTTGCGGGCTGAGCCATTGAGGCGTGACGCCTTCTGGCTGGGCACCTAGCCGCGGAGCCACCTAGGCCGCCGGTTCGCCGTCCCCTGCAGCTGTGCGCGCGGTGCGCCCCTATAGGACTGTGGGGTCTTGCCTGCTAGGGTCTTGCGCCCCTGGCCCCTGCCTTGCCTGATGGCTTGCGGGCTGTGGCGACAGCCAGCGCCCGACGGCGCTGCTGTTTGCCGCCACGCTCTGCTCCTCCGCGGCCGGGGGGAATACGGAGGATATGGAGGGGCACGACGAAGCGAGCGCTGGCCGCTAGGGGAGTCATCGTGGGCTATAGGAGTCACATGGGCCTTAATGCCTTAATGGGCTTTAGCTACTAGAATAAGATTAGTGCTACTGGAAAGGCCAGGTCAGCCCAAGTCGCGAAGGTCGTCTTCAACCTCTGACCTCAGCCCCTCCTCCACAGTAAAATCATGGTGGAAAACTGCAAACTTCGCAAAAACTTCAAGGGGGGGCTCCGGGGGGGAGGGGCTATGTGGGATCGGCGGCGGCAGGGGGGCTCGAGCCCCCCTGCCCCACCGCTGGATCCGTCCTTGCCAATAGAGTATCATTGTCGGTTCATAAGGATAATTTCTATCACTGCCGGGTCTGAATATAAATCGATAATGATAATATCTACCACTGTCGATTCTAGCTATAAACCGGTAGTGATAATAGCACTGCTGGATCTCAACTCAAACTGAAAGTGAAAGTCTTTGCCTGACTCGAAATTCTTATCAAACATGATTAATAGTACACACGGGTCTATCTGTCTGCCTTATCCTCTTCACCAAATCACTTAGTGTCTCTTAGCTCTCCCTTATCTATCTTTCCCAATCCCAGCTTGCCTCTTTCGTCCCCAATTATGCTATTTTCTGAAATGCACTCAATGGCGTAGTAGTGTTGCCTTCAACACAGCATGCACATGTGAAGGGACTGTGATGCCTAAGAGAGGGGTTGAATTAGACAACTTAAAACCTATAGACAACTAAAAACCTATTATCAAAACCTACACAAGTCTATGTATATGCACACTAAGGTTTTGCATTTGTAACAATAAAAGGCTTGCACCCTAGGATTGACAGCTATCAACTAACCTAGCAATCTAAACTAGAAAGGTAAACCACACAAGCTAAAATATGCAAGAATGTTGTTGACGATGAAAATGTCATACTTTCACATAGTCAAAACACCATCAACTACCTTGGAATAAAAGGAAGATAAGCATATCATGAGCATATTTTATCAAATAACAAGTTCCACATGTCCATGGAGTATTTCTATGCAGGTACAAGCTAAATGAAGAAGATGGGCCCACCATAGGGGGTTGGCCGACCACTCCTATGGGGCCTACTACTCTCCCAAGCTGCCATAATCCATGTGACACACTCCCAAACCAACATCCACCCTTGGATCAAAGTTGTGCTTTCTCTCAATGGTGAAAGATGAGAGCACATGGATTGGATGGGCCACCTGTAAGGCAAACCAACCTCAAGATGGACCCACAAGCACACATACCCAGCAAGGAAGGTGCCAAGGGGCCCCACAATAAAGAGGCGGGCCCATAGGCCAGAGAAGGGGGTTGGGTCAACCGACCACCCTTGTGGGCCCATCCTCCACCAACTTCAATCATTTAAACATGCAAAGAAGCACAAGTTTGCAAGATCATAGCCATCCATATGAAGTTAGTTTGATCCTATGGTTGATCAAGGAAGTCACATGGATTCATGGACCCACTTCAACTAGTATAAATAGAGGGGTACACCCCCTCCCATTCAGGAAGCTTTCCTTGATTCAGCCTCTAGAGGAGCTTTCCTTCAATTGTCTGCTAGTAAGGCAAGGACTATCCTTGACAAAATTATTGGACGCATTCCCTACACCGGCAGTCTTGATGAACCACCTAAGGAAGAAGAAGAATCAACTCCCGAGCAAGAAGAAGAAGCTTTGATAGCCAAATCACAACCACTCCAATCCCAAGATTTAGCTATCAATCCTGGACCACCAATATCCCAAAATCCAAAGGAAGAAGAAACTCAACCTTTGCAATTCCCTTTTGAAATTGAGAATGACTTCTTCTTTGATGCTGATTGTGGGAACACCTTGAACCCTCATTTTCAAAAGATACCTTCACGAAAACATAATTCAAATCCTCTCAAGAAGGGATCTCTAGAAAGCTTCCCAAATCAACATCATCTCATAGCTCGAATTTATATGTGGGTCAATAGGAAAAGTCCAAGGATGGAATTACAAGTGAAGCCATAGAAGGAGAAACAAGTCTTTTAGAAATCATTCCTAACATCTCCTCATCTATGCCCACAACCAATATATATTTTGAACCCATCTTTAAACCCAACCTTGACCCTAATTGTTACGGAACTGTCCAAATTATTTTTTTGACCGAATCAGTAGGGGAACCCCCTACCTAATATTTTTTTCCTTTTAAAATAAATGAAAGAATGTTCTGTACAGGGTGGAGGGAGAAAAAAAGGACAAGAGAAAACAGTTACAGGGCAGCTAGGCCCAAAAGCAAAAAGGGGTAGTAAACTAAATGAAGCTATCTCTCCAAAGGTTGAGTGCAGGTTGCTGACTTGGCTTAGCCTTAGTGCACACAAGGCCGAGCTCCTCCTTGAAGACCCTCTTCCAATTGGGAAGGCTGAAATGTTCACTGTCAAACATGAAAGCATTTCTTGTTGTCCAGATGGTCCAACAAGCTGTTATGAAGCTTCAATGATCATATCTAGTGGCTGTAGATTTCTGTTCCAGATGATGGAGATTGAGTTCCAATAGGCTTGACTGAAGCTGCAGTCAAAGAACAGGTGAAAGCTTGTTTCTTCACAACCAGTGTTGCACAGAACGCAGCTATAATCATCAAGTGCCATATTCTTTCTTCTGAGGAGGTTTCTTGTGTTGAGCCAATCTCTGAGTAGCAGCCAAAAAAAGAACTTGTGCTTCCCTAGATTGCTAGAGGCCCATAGCCAGTTGAACAGAGGGGAACAAGGTGCGTGACCAATGAGGATTTTGTATGCTTTCTTGCTTTTGAAGGTGGAAGACCCCCAGGTGTAGGACTAGGTATCATCAAGATTTTCATTCCAAGATCTTTGCTGCAGGAGGTCATGTACTTCATCTAACTGGGCAGCAGCTTGTGTGGACAGAGGCAAGCTGAAGATTTTGTTCAATTCTTGGTCCAAAAAGAACCTGATAGAGCATTTTGGTTTCTTGGTGAAGGAGAACAAATGTGCATGTTGCTCTTTGAGGACAGCACCTGACCAAGTGTAACACCCCTGGTGTTAAGCAACACTAAAACCTTGGTCATGTCATCATCATGCACCATGAGCATGTTATTTAGTTAACCATGCTTTGCATCAACTAAAATCAATGTTACTTGGTTAGCTAAGCAATGATTTGTGTATGTTGTGCTTACAACCAAAAATGCTCTCAAGGTACTTTGAGACCTTGCCATTTTTTAATTTCACATAACAACTTGGAAATATGCCCAAATAAACCTTGATGTATAAATATTTTATTTTACACTAATGATAAGTGTTGGGGATGATTTCAAGTTCAAACCATTAAAAATTGAGCCCCAATTTTGAAAGCAAGATGGAAAACCAGCACGTGATTCTTTTTGGTTAAGTGTTGGAATTCTAATTTGAATTCAATATTGGAGCGTTTATTAAAAGGAATTTCTCATAAAAAATTGCTCAATTAATAGCATCATTTGTTAGTACCAAGTTTGTACTATACAATGGTATTATTAATTGAGTTGTTTTATTAATACATAACCACCAATTAATGCACCAAGTTTGCAACTCAGCTCTGTTATGTAACCCTAGCTCTGAACTTCTTTGTAATAGTTTCGAAGTACTCTTCTTCTGTTCTAAAAATCTTGAAAACCATAAAGTTTCGGGTGATCATACTTAAAGCATTTTTGTAGATCCCATGTTGATGTACAACTTTATTTTTGCATGGTCATCATGCTACTTTGGAAAATTTGGAGAAAAAGGGAGAGGAATGTAACTGTTTCAGTTGCTCTGAAACTGAACCTTCAGTTTCAGTGTTAGCAGTTTCACAGTGCACTATTTTGAATTCAAAAATCTTCAAATTCTTATCTCCTTTGATCATGGTCCTTTGAGAGAAGATGGAGATGAAAGATCAAGGAACAAGTTTGTTTTAAACAGATCGTCGAGTTGTCAGTGGAATTAGAAGATTGAGTGGAGGGAACGAAGGTGTATCAGTCGGGCCATGTCGACGTGGAGAGCAGGGTGCTCGTCAGCTCCACCGCCGACTGCCACGGCACTAGCGCCGCTCGACACCGCAGAGGCATGCAGCAGCTTGCCTAGATGCACACAAGCAGCTGCTGGCATCACCGCACAGCCTCGCTCGCCTTTATCTGGACCAAGCCGGCCGGGTCATGTTGTTCTTCTTCCTCAACTCAACGCCGGTGACCGCCCCGCGCCGATCAAATTTGCCATACGCACAGAGCCGGTATCCAATTGCTCGCGCGCACCACCTCGGCTCACCATCACGCTCCTTTTTGTCCAGCTTGTAGTGCATCCCTTCACCTGAGCTGCCGCACCACTGTTTTCCGCCGCAGGAGCTCGTCCGCGCCACCGTGGGCACCCTCTCCGTGGCCAGCCCCCGCCGCAGCGTCTCCGTTGTAACCGGTCACGATTTCGCAACTGTGGTAAGCCCCTAGTGCTTTTTGACGCATCAATTTCTCGTCTATCACGTCAGAACGGCAGTCCCGCTGTAGCACCGTCGGGCGGACCACCGCCAGGCCGCCATGGCCGCGGCCGCGCTCGGTCCGAGCCCCTCCTTGTTCGTATGACTCCGTAGTTAGGTCCGAAAGGGAGAGAGGAGCACGACAGGGTGGTCAGCGGCGCCTGTGGCCTCCCCGCCGGCGAGCTGGGCGCCATCACCGCCACCGGATCCGCAGTCACGGCCGGTTTGGGCAGGTTTGACCCCGGGCTCAGCCTGTTTTCGGTTATAGGCCGAACGAGGCCAAGTAGGCTCTGGTGGGCTGGCCCAATTAGGGTGCAGAAGGATTGGGCCGGAGAAGAAAATGAAATTTTCCTTTTCTGAAAAGTTTGAATAGTGCAATATATTGTGAAATTTATAGAAAAATAAATAGAGCTGGTAAAATGGTGAAAATTTTTGTATCAGTTTTTTATGCTATGCTGTATCCAGGAAAAATATTAAATGATGAAAATGATTAGTTCTTGCATGAATTAAAATTTCCTTCTTTAATTGATAAATGCAACTTCCATTAATTTTATAGGCTAAAATAATTATCCAAAAATTATGAAACTTTGTGAGAATGCTTTTTATACTTAAATCTACCTTCAAAAATTTTATGGTATTGTTTTGATAATTTTTGACCATATGCTTTATAATAGGCCTTAATTAATTAAGTAAATGCTTATTTGGTTAGGGTTAATCACTAATGACTTGAGTGATATTTTGGATTGATTGTAGACCTTGGGACACAACACCTCTGATGTTCCTTGGCATATTAATTACTTACTGATAGTGCTCTTAATCACCTTTTGTTAATAATAACTAACATTGCTTTGTAATTCATTAATTAAAGATAATCGCGAAGGAAAGTTATACTCAAGTTAATTAGCCTTGTTTAATCTTCTTAATCATGCTTAACATATCAATCCTCCTAATGCATGCATCCTTACTTTCGCCTAGCAATCGAGAGTGGGTTTCTAGTTGTTTAGCAAGTTCTAGAAGTTGTCTTCTGTCACTAATATTGGTTAGCTTTCACTATGGTTTTCTGAAGTGCCAGACAACAACACCGCAGGCAAGCCCCGGAGCATAAACCATTTCCTTGTATTTTATAAAAGTTATTCATATAAGTCTATGCTTTGTTGCATTAGGTAAAATAGGAGTTGAGTGATATACCGTTGTTCCATATCTTCCTTGGCTACAAATTACTTATGCCAGGGTCACAATGTTTTATATTTTAGTTTTATAAATGCTTAGCTTAGATGTTAATGTTGTTAAGTAGGTTTATTCTAAAACTTTTATGAACCTGAAATATGAGGATGATCATGATTTTAATTGGAGACCGGGCGGAATCTTGGCTTGCGTCATGGTTTGGACCTGACGTAGTGACCCTGCCTGTGTCGATTGAGGACCGTTCGTTGTAGACCTGTGTGTGGTTGAGACTTTGTAGTACTGGCCACATACTCCGGTAAGCCCAATACCTTGGCTATTCCATTATGTGAAATTATAACCGTGCACTGGGAGTGTGGAGATGGTGAGAGTAGCGTGTACCCATCCTGTGAATCCACCAGGAGTGGCGCAGGGAGGTGGTGTACTATGCTCTCGGGTAGCGCTGGATCGGTTCATATTTTGGAGGATTTGAGTGAAGGTTGATATATGTAGGTTCGGGTTTGGATCCGGGTTCGGACCTAGACCTGCATATGTCGTGTGGTAAGGAAACCCCAGCTGGGCCTAATCGATTCGAATCGCCGTTGCTTCTCGGAGAAGAAGACTCGACCCTCTACCATACATCGTAGTTAATAACTAGAACTGGTTACTAAGGATCATATGATGAGATGATTTAAGAATTGGTTGGTTTAGATCAGGTGCTAATATGATAATTATGTTATAAAGCTTAAGCTATAATACTAAAAGTAAGGATCAACTGTTAGTAAAGCTTTTCTGCAAAAGGTATCTTGATTCTTGCTATGAACTTACCTTGATTCCCCTTAAGCCTACGTACCCTTGGAGTCTTTTCTTTTCGTCAGTTAAGTCTTGTTGAGTACCTTTGTACTCAGGGTTTGTTAAACCCTTGTTGCAGGTGAGAGCCACTAGTAGCAGAGTTTGTTGTGCACCCTTGGGCAGGGTGATTACTCTCTTGTGTGATGCTAGTGGTACCTGTCATGCTACCCTAGTGCCGTGTTGGCTAAAGTTTAAATTTGTAATAACTTAATGAATGAATTGTAAACTTATGGTTAAAAGTCTTCCACTGTTTACTCTGATGTAAATTATTGTATATTTATACAACTGTTGTAATACTGTAATGTTTCTGTAATGGATCTTGCTCGAAAGAAAAATATGGATAATTCGGGGTTCCCCGAGGACACCTGACAGACTACCGGAGTTGTCTGTCTTACAGGTGTTGCTATCAGAAGTTTGAAAGACAATGATGGCACCTGTGGGCCATATGATTCAGGTGGTTCTGCCACACCAAGCTTCAGACCAAAAGAGGGCACTATTACCCCTATTTGGGGAGCAGATAGTAATGTCTCTGAATTTGCCAAAAAGTTGCATAACTTCTTTCCACCAAAAGAGCCAACAGGGCTTCTGGCTTGTGGAGGAGTTTGGGTGTTGGAGTACAGTTTGCTCCAAGAAAGAGTGACCCATGGGATGTGTAACATCCCGAGATTTTTCCCTAATTCAAAAATCACAACTACAAATTTTTTTTCTAAAAATAGCCAATGTTTGGTGAGGTGTCATGTAGGAAACCTAACCTAGTTTCACAAGTAGCACCTAAATCAGTTAATTGCATCTTTGCATTTAAATAAATTATGCTTGAGTTGGATTTTATGTTCTTTGTAATGTTAATTAAAAGCAACCACTTTTATTTAATTAATGCTTAACTAATTGGATGAAAGTGTAAAAGAATCCATGACTATTTAGTCACAACACTAAACACTTCTGAGTGGACCCAATGGGGTTGCTTGCGACAACAACTCACACATATACACTAATAAGTAATGCATTACTTGGCATTGCAAGGAAATAAAATGGAAAAGTTAAAAGAACAAATGAGAGCTGGGAAACTCCTTCTAGCCCTGCTACCAATGCCGGCCTAGCCCAACTCGCAGCCGCGCCCTAGTCTTCACGTGGCTGCACACGCGCTCGCCACACGAGCCGGCCCAGCAAGGCTGTTGCGGCCTTGGCCACATTGCTGACGCTACGCGCCAAGAGGAGCCGCACCCCTTTTTTATTTCTTTCCCCTGCGTCACCGACAGCTGGACCCCGCCACTCTCGTTCGCTGACGGGCGAGACCCGCCTTCATCCCCTTCCTCCCGCTTGTCCGTTTCCTCTGCTTCGCCCAAATGGAAATCAGAGGGGGGAGCAGGGACACGCAACACGTGAGGGGAGATTCCCTCTGCCCCCTCTGCCAACCGTGCACGCCAAGCCACAACCCTGGTCCCGCTCGCCAGTTGCTTACGCTCGCCAAGCACGCACCGCACACGTGAAGCCGATGCTGCCATGGCCGTGAATTCGGCTAACACCGCCTGACACCACCCGTACACACCTCAACCGCCTGGGATTCCAATTCATGAGCCCAGCGCAATTGACACCAACCCCTTTCCTCCAAATCTTAACCCAAGGGTTCGGATCGCCCTTCCGTGACCCTTCTCCCCATCACCACCGTTCGCCATCCAAGCCACAACCACGTATGGCTATAAGAACCCCCGAGCATGTGCCCTAGCTACTCTCCCCAACTCTGCCACCCCCGGTGGCATCCAACGCCCACGCTAGCGCATAGAGAAGAAGAGAGGGAGGAGAAGTAGCCCGGGAACCCGAAGCCGAGCGCGCTGCCGCGGAGCACGCCAGAGCTTAGAGCGTCGACGTATGGCTACATCGACATTGCCACTCTCCCTACACTGCACCACCGTCGCCACTGCATCGCCTCGCCCACACTGATAGCCTGCTTCTTCACCACCTATGGTGAGCTCGGTGCCCGCCCCAACGTCTCTGTTCTCTACCTCGGCATGGCTTCACCGTTGCCGTTCTCGTACTGGGAGCGAGCGTAGGGAGGCCGTGACCCAAGCACACAACTCCACCCACACCCACTCACGTGAAGCGCACACGTGGAGACGCTACCGAGCCACAGGGGCTCAGGAGCGATCGCGACGCGCACCGCACCGCACACGGTCGCCATGTCCGTACTCTGCCACGGTGAAGGCTTGGCCCGTCTGTGATAGATGAGTAGAGGTAAGGGGATGGAGCTCTTCCATTTCGCCATGTGGAGGAACACATTCTAGCATAGAAGGAAGGTGACGTTCGAGCCCTTCTACTCAATTTCGCCGGAACAGAGGAGGCGTCGGAGCGCCACCCGCCGCCATGGAAACGTATGTTGGAGGTGCCAAACCACCGAGTTCCCTGCACCATCGGGTTCGCCAAGTACTAGTGGCTCAGTTGATCCCTAGATCGCCGTCGGGGAGCCGCCACGGCTTGAAAACAGACACTCCCCGCCGGCGGGAGCGTCACCGTGCGGGGAAGCAAGGGAAGGGACCGGGACAGCAGTTCGGTGCACCTAGCACACGTGGACCAGAGAAGGGAAGGGGGAGAGATGGACCTCGTCCACAATGAGCCTAGCCAAGAGGTCCATGGACCATCCCTGCGTGTCCACCATGAGCCAAACTCACTAGCCTGAGCTTGTTTGTGAATCCAAATAGGTGACGTGGTAGCACCAGAGCTCGCCATGTGGCGGGCCCAGCCCAGCCCAGTCCGGCCCAAATTCGGCCCAGCCCAGGCCCAACCAAGCCCGGTCGCAGCCCGGTCTGACCGTTGACCGGTCAACGCTGACCATTGACCTGGACCCACATGCCAGTGACTCGCACCCTCTCGGCCAATCAGAGCTTGACACGTGTCACTGCCTAGAATTTCCTTTTCTTTTTCTTTTCCAGAAAATCATTCAATCTTTAGAAATTCATAACTAATTCATTTTAACTTAGAAAAATACCAAACCAGTTTCTAAATTTTTCTAAAAATGAGCTCTACGTCTTAGGCTTGTGTTTGAGTGCATTTGGATCTTTTGAATTTCTGTTGCTTCTTTATGCACCTCTATAGGAGTCGTTAATGCGACTCTACGTTACGTTTAACAGAGCCGGAGGACCTGCCGACTGAAGAGTACGACCCCGACTACAGCGAGGACTTGGGTGACGACCTGCTAGGTGCCATGCCCCACCCACTTCCGTAGAACCTATTATGCATGCAAATATAGAATTGCTAGTGCTTTACTTTTTATGCAATAATATGATGATAGGTTGCATGGTAGATGCTTAACTTTGAGCCCTTTACCTTGTTGCAACCTTACTCCTGCTCACCCTGCTATTAGGCTGGATGCTCACTTGTTACATATTACTGCTTTTACTCTTACTAGCATTATATCTATGATGTGATGCCGATGAGTGAGAAACGTATAAGTATAAAGCACGTAGTGCCGAGAACTTGGTAAACCTGATAAAAGAACTGGGGAGATCTTGGCGTGCGTCTTGGGTGAGTGGTGAGGGTTGAGTCGATCGGACAGGATCCTATGATGAGTCTTTGGGGCAAGTCTTGCTGGAGGGGTGTGACCTAGGCATCCCTCACGAGAGTTACCTGTGGCGGGTATGTTGTGAGGTGAACTGGGGTGTTGGTTATCCCTGGTGGAGGTGCTGTCATGGCACGGGGAAGTTGGTGATCCCCTTTTGAGAAGATATCCTGTCCGGTCCTCCTAAGGACTGGTATGTCTTGAGAACCGGAACCATGGGACCTTCGTGCACACCACTCGCTCCCGATGGGTGGGGGACAATGACCCGACCGACTAGGGCGGTACCACTACTACTAGGTTGGAAGGTGATAGTGCAGGGAGGTATGGGCATGGGGACCCACACCCTCCTAAGACAGCGTAGTGACCTTGGGGGCCCGGTACTATGTCTCATAGTCTCAGCGTTTCGGTGGACACCGGGGTGGCCCAGGGCTGAGTGGGAGGGTGGTATTGTACCAGTTGGGAGGCAGTTGGAATCAGCCTAGACGAGCCGGATCGTCGAGGATGGCGATCTTGTGGATTACCAGGTGTACACGCTCTATAGAGTTGATCGATCTATACGTATAGCCGTGTCCGTGGATATGGACATTCCCATGACCTACGCTTCACTTGATTAGAGAGAGGAGTCCTTTTATACCTTTCCCCTGGTTTTGTGTCGGTTCTGGCTATGGCCGTTGAGGCGAGATCTGAGCGGGAGTCGATCTCGTCGCCTAGAGAGAGAGTGAGATGAGATGTGATGTGTGTTATGGGTTTGGGGAAAACGTGTGAATAAGATGGGTTAAAATCTGACAAACATCTTATTATTAAAATATTAACTACTTGCATAGGAAACCCACAGCCTAAATAGGTCTCTTTCTACTTCCCTTAGTGCATTTCACTTTCCACAAAGCAATGCAAGCATGGGGTGGGCGATGCGTGGCCAATACCAAGTGTACTGATAGATTTTTGACAGGTTCTGAGCCCGAGTATGACTACGAGGGCGATGATTGGGAGGACTAGAGGGTCTGTTCTACGCTCGAGCTGGTTCCAGGAGATCATTTTCCATTGCTATCTTTGTCAGATGCTATTCTTGATGCTATGTGTGATGTGTTCCGCCCTACGTGGCGAAGAGAATAATTTATGTAAAACTCTCTATTGTACTCTGATATTCATGTATGACTTTGTGTATCACTGAGATTTGGGTAAATTGATGGATTGTTTCGTCATTTTACACTTCGTTTCTGTGGATTTCCCTTCATGGAAATCAAGGACATTTCAAGATATCTGCCTTGTTATAAAATTTATCGAGGAATTTCATGAGTAGGGCATTATTCTGACTTTTGATGTCAATTATACCTAGGCCACCTTGATCCTTGGGCTTGGTGGCAACTTCCCATGCAACAAGGCATTTACCTCTTCTGTTAATTTCACCTCTGCTCCACAGACATTTTTTTCTGTAGGTATCAATCTACTTTATTACTTGTGGGGTATCTTGACATTGCACATATAAAAGGTTGCGAGTGTAGAGAAGAGAGAATTCACTAAGATGAGCCTGCCATGGTAGGACAGGTGTCTGCTGATACCAGTCAATGTTTTCTCAATCTTAGTTAGCATGGGTGTGTATTCATGCAGGGAGGGTTTTGTTGTGCCAAGTGGTAACCCCAAGTATGTAAAGGGCATCAACTCAACTTTGTAACCAAAAGTTCTTGCTAGGTGAATGGCTCTCTCAGGGGTAGAGTTGATGGGCACCGGGAAGGATTTTTCAAATTGACATGTAGCCCTGTGGAATCAGAGAAGGGTCTAAGTAAACCTTTGAGATTAAAGAGAGTTCTTGCATCACTAGGGAGGATCAGCAAAGTGTCATTAGCATATTGGATGATTGGAAAATCCCCTCTGAAGTCTTCACTTAAAGGATGCTTGATTACACTAGTATGCCAGGCTTTGTTGACCGCAGACTGCAAGAGGTCAGCTGCAAGCACAAAAAGGATTGGAGATAGAGGGTCACCTTGCCTCACTCCCCTTTTGCAGGTGAAAGATTTCCCTGGGATTCCATTGAGCAGGACAGAAGAGGTGGCAGTGCTTAGAATGTTGTGGATCCAGCTAACCCATTTTCTGAGAAGCCCCTATGCTTGAGAGCTTGGAGAATGACTTCGTGCTCTAGCGTGTCAAAAGATTTTTCAAAATCAAGCTTGAGGATGATAATCTCCTTCTTTGAGTGGTGGCACAGGTGAAGGAATTGGAAAGCCCAAGCTAAACAGTCCTGTATTGTTCTTCCTTTTATAAAGCCATACTAGTTTGCATGGACCAGGTGCAGAATGACACCTTGTAATCTGCTGGAGAGGAGCTTTGTGATACACTTGAGAGTGTAATTAAGCAGGGAAATTGGTCTATAGTCATCCATTGTCTTAGGGTTATTTTTCTTAGGGATTAGTGCAATAATGGAGGAGTTGATACTGCTGAGATCAGTGTTCATGTGGAAGAAGTCCCTGAAAAACTGTAAGAAGTCATTTTTAACAATACTCCAACTCTTCTTGATAAAAAGGCCATTGAAGCCATCTAGCCTAGGTGCATGGCTATTTGGCAAAGTTTTGATGACATGTTCTATTTCCTCATTATTGAAATCTGTGTCCAAATGATCCAGGCTATGTTCTGTTAACAACTCATTGAGGTTGTAGGATATGCCAGTGAACTCGCTAACTCCAAGTTTGTTCTTGTAGGCTGCCCAAACCAAATTGGCTTTTTGATCATGATCTATCACTGTAGTGCCATCGAATCTACTAAGGGAGACTATGAAGTTTCTTTTGTGTGAAATAGTTGCCATTGTGTGGAAGAAGCTAGTATTCTCATCACCAAGCTTGAGCCATCTTACTGTGTTTCTCTGTCTCTAGTAGATTCTTTTTGAGTCTAAGAGGGAGGCAAGGTGTCCTTTAACAAGTTTTCTAAAAGCCTTTTCTAGGTTGGAGAGTGGTCTTTGGTCTTCCAGGCCATCCATTAGGAGGACCCAATTGCAGCTATAGATCAGCTTGCTAAGTTTGGAGAGATTTTTACTCCATTTCTTCAGACCCACTCTGACTTGGTTCAGTTTGGAGGATAGGTTCTTGGCTGCATTAGCAAAGACAACTGAGTTCCAATGAAGATCAACAATTTTCAAAAAATCACCATGTTTAGTCTAGTGGTTTTCAAATCTGAACAGCTTAGATCTAGGGATGGAGCTTCCAATGTGTAGCACATAAGGCACATGGTCAGCTATGTTACATGGATACGTCTAGGAATGCACGTATCACGTATTCGATACGTATACAGATATGTGTTTGATATGCCTCCGATATGTATCCTAGGAGTATCCGGGAAAAAAAAGAAAAAAATCAAATATGCCATCTGATACGTATGTGGCTTCCTGATACAGCCCAGCCCAGGAGCAGCGGTCGGCAGTCGGCGCTGCAGGGAAGGAGCAGGGGCGCTGCCGCGCGCCAGGGTGGGGAAGGAGGAGCACCGCCGCACATTGAGGTGGGGAAGGAGGGGCGCCGCCTGGCCTCTCTGGCTCTTACCCGCCTGGCGCGCTGCTGCTGGGGGTTGCACCACTGCCACGTGTGCTGCTTGGCCTCGCCGCTGCTGGTTTGGGCTGCGCCACCACCGCGCGTGGCAGGGAAGGCCGTCGGGACCTATGGTTGGTGCTGGCTGGAGGCCGCAGGGGTGGGGGAGACCGGGAGAGGGAGGAGAAGAAGTGGTGTGGATGGGGAGGACGGAGTAGAAGGTGTGCGGCGGGAAATCAGCCGCAGACATGTCTAGGGAGATGGGAGAAGTGTCTGGATTGCGAGGGAGGACGGGGGAGATGTGCGTTGTCGTTGGGAGGCTGGGAAGAGGATAAGGTCGATGACAGAGTGGAGCAGGACATGATTTGCAAATTTGATGTGCTGTTCGGTCGTTCCTCTGGGCTGTGGGCCTGTGGCTGTACCTGTGCTCCTTTGTCCTCTTCCTCTCCTTTCTACTTCAGAGTTCAAGGTGATGTACTGAACTGCTACTTGTATTGATTAGTGGTTACTGAACTACTTTTACAATTTTAATATGTGCCATTATTTATTTATTTTAAAAAATAGTAAACCGTATCTACGTATCGGGTTACTGAACTACTTTCACAAACTGAATTTTGAACATGTTGAACTTTTGTGCATCTTTTTGTGGATGGATGTCATCTCCACCACACTTGTTTTTGTACCTATCTTATTTTGAGACAAAAGAACATACAAAAACAAGTGGAGACAAATAGCTAACAAAAACATAATCTTTATTGAATTCAAAGCTTGATACAAGGCACATTACAAGTAAATAAAATGCTTAGAATGATAAGACAGAAATATAAAATTACACCTATTTATTTTGGCGGGAGTGGCTTTTTAGAATGGGGTATTCTGCCGCCTGTGACACCCTAGCGAGCTTGCGGTAGAAGCTAAGGCGGAGGGTGCCGATGTCTTCTTCTAAATGCTTATTTTTGGTTTGACTCTCTGCTAGCCTGCCCTAGAGATCTCTAACGTGACCGATTAAGGTTGTGATCCTGTCACTAACCTTGGTCAGGGTAGGACCTTTGGGCTTTGGTTGCTCTTCATCCCTCTCAAAGATAGCGCAAGGCCTAAGGGTGCGAGAGGAAGAACCAGCTGTCTCTTTTGAGACAGGCTTTGGGGTGCGAGATACTGTTGGCCATTTTCCCTTGCACAAAAGAGCCATACCATACCCGCCTTCGGGCTTTTCTACCCCTACGACCATGTAACTTCTACTAAAAATGGTGTTGCCCAAAGGCGTTACACGGGCACTCTTTTGTGCAGCAGCACTCTCCGGCGCTTTTCTCTTGACGCCGCATGAGGATGGCCCTAGTGGGGGTGCCTGCCTCAGCTTGGCACCACCTTGGGGTGCCCTAGTCTTTGCTATAGACTTCAAGCTGGCACCGCCGCTCGCCTCGCTTCTAGGTGGAGGCATGATGGCCAAAGGTGCCATCATGACCGCTTGTGCCTCTTCTCTCACATAGCAGCTCTCTTGCACTAAGTTAGCGGAGTGAGGCACTCCTTCTAAGATGAAAGTGGAGCTAGAGCCAGTGAAGGGTGCTAGCGCGCAGCTGGCCATGGCTGGAAAACAAGAGAAGAACACTATGCTAAGGTTGCGAAGGGTGTGAAGAAGAGGAGAGGCTTAAGGGGTTTAAATAGGCCTCTTCACGAAGAAGATCAGGCTTATCATCGCGTGATACTAGCAGATCATGGATTCTACTAGGTCAGAGAGACTAAATCAAAAGGTGGAGGATGAGCAGAACCATGGGAGGGGCGGGCACACCCATGGTGCGCTTGCACCCCTAGGTGCTCCCCCTGACCTCATCCTTCTTCTAGAAGCTCACGCGTGCACCAGATATTTGCCAACCTCGGTTATCTTAACTTAGCCTTGGCGAATGTTGAGTCAAAGCAAGATATTTACACATGATTTAAAATTTGGAGTGGAAAAACATGTGTCTAGCAAAAATGGGTAAAGGGGCAAGAAAGATGAGCTACAAAGGGTACACATAAACTTACTTAGGGATAAAACATGAATGAGAAGCATAAAATGTTTCAAAGTTTTGATTAGTTTAAAATGAAATTATCAAAATCAATTAAATCTATTTTATCTATTTCTTGATTAATGTCAAAATTATCATAAGGCTCAAGGAAAATTTTCAAATGTCGACTGTTAACTTTGGAAATGTTACCGTCATCATCTTGGATGGTGATCGCACCATGTGGAAATGTTACCGTTAGCTTGGCAATTTGCTTTTGCCTATTTTTGCCGGCTAGCTTTATATCCATATTCCAGCTTTTTACTGCCCAATGAGCTCAGTTTTCGAGCTAGACAGGCAAATGACAACTTTTTCCATAGACAAGCTAGTATGGTGACAAGGTGATGGGGGTCTTGTAAGCTGTCCTATATGCCCAAAAGAGCATCAGGAAGCTTGTTCTTCTATCCTTTCCCCATCTCGTTGACTATTTTCTGTAGGATATTCTTGATTTGTTTCTTGGAGGTTTCAGCCTGACCACTGGTCAGAGGATGCTATAGGGTGGCGATGTTGTGTTTGGCTCCCAGCTCTTTTAGGAAGGATATGAATGTCTTGTCAATGAAATGAGATCCTGCATCACTTATCACCATCGGCGTTCCAAAACAGGGGAAGATCACTTAATGGAACATCTTCCTTGCATGCTTGGAGTCTACACCTCTGCATGGCAGCGCTTCCACCCACTTTGACACATTGTCAATAGCAACGAGGATGTACTCGCAATCTTGGGACTTATGGAATGGCCCCATGAAGTCAATGCCCCACATATCAAATATTTCTATTCGAAGATTGTAGTGCAGGGGCATTGCATTACGCGCGGTGATGCCTCCTTGTAGTTGGCATTTGTGACACCTCCGGATAAATTCATTGGTGTCTTCATACATCGTTGGCCAGAAGAATCCGCACTGCTAGATTTTGGCCTGTGTGCAGAAAGCTCCGTAATGGCCTCGGTATGGTGCCGCATGGCATTTTTCAATGATTTGCATTCCCTCTGCTGTTGGTACACACCTCCTCAATAGTTCATTAGCGCATACCCTTTATAGATATGGGTCGTTGTTGGTGGTCCTTAACTCCTATTTTTACCCGCCAACTTTTTGATAAAACAAACACCAAACGTAGATATAGGGCTTATAACTAATCAATTCCACAAGTTTTGGTGTTTGTCGTATTTTGCAGGGCTAAACATGAAATACACATAAATGGGACAAGAAATACAAGAAAACCATACGACGAGAAAGAGGCCCACTTACCAGACAATCTGGGCCTCAAACATAGGTCAAAAAGCCTAACAATGAACCCAAGATGTGGTGTCTAGGCTAAAGGCTACCTTCGTTTGCCTCGTGTCCTATGGGTGAGTGAGGGGTAGGCGGCAGGTGGTGACTGCCCTGTTCGTCCCAATCATTTCACCACATAAGGGCTTGGCGCAGAGCTATTGCTGAAGGTAGCTGACAGACCAGGTATAAGCCGGTGCCTGAAGTAAGTAGATTGTGGCAAAGCTACCTTAGAGTAGGATCTCTATCCTTAGAAAACCTCGCTACCCAGACTATCTCTCTTGTTATCTTAGGTGAACTAGCTTAGAGATTTTTTACACATCTGTTTCTCGTGGAAATATGATACCCTGAATACTTCTGGGCGAAATGCTACAACGGTATTTCCGCACGCTTGCGGACTTGTTCTGTAAACGTTGCAGAATACCACCCGGTGTTTCTTGACGGCGTTGCTAGGATACAACAATTCTAGTGATGACACTAAGAAACGCCAACAAGCATTTTTGGCGCCGTTGCCGGAGAACGGTTGTCTTAATTGTCTCTAAACCTGGTTCACCCGTGTATCCTTGTGTTTTATCCTCAAAAAGAAAAAATATTTTACTCCTTTTGTTACTTATCATCTATTCATGAAACCTACCACTAAAAAATCCTATATATTTTAAAAATTGCATGTTCAAACTTTTGTACATGCACCAAAAATTTTCAAAATTCAAACTATCTGCTTTCTAAAATTCTTACCTAAAAAACTTTGATAATAATTTTTTAAAAAAATTAACATTTTCAATATTTCCTAAAAAACAATACCTAACAAAAAAGGAATATAAAATATATTTTCTGAATAACAGAAACCACTTTGCCATTTTAAGAAACTATTTATATATCTAAAAATATATTCTCTGAATAAAAACTTTTTTTTGTCTTCCTCTCTTGTTTTAGAAAATATTCATAAAATAATAATAGAAATAAAAAAAATTAAAAAATTCTATTCATTTTTTTCTATAAAACCCTTCCTTTCAAAAAAGTCCCTTTAGGACGAGTTTTTAGAGCCACCGTCATCGAAGCCAATCATAGCTTCTAGCTACGAGCTCCGTCCTAGTTTTGAAGGTCAGTTTATGACCATAAATTAAGCACTGCCGAGAGATACCCCGGATTATCATAAAAAACAACATAATTTTTCTTATTAATAAAAGCAATAATATGTTTTCAAGTTAGTATGCACCTTTGGGTATTTTTGGTCACTAACCTCTTCGGGAAGAGATTGAGAAGAACAAAGGGTACATACGAAAACTGAGGACATAAGAGCTGCATCACATAAACATCTATAGGCCTCTTCTGTTATGTCATATGATCTAGTTTAGGTGTACTCGTATATAGATCATGTATGGTGCATCTATAGGCCTCTTTAAATTAAGCATGGTGCTTAGATTAATATGGACTTCTTTAAACAAACTTAAACATGGTGTTTAATTTTGGTTAATGAACTAGAGAAATTATTGTCATAACTAGTGAAAGTAATTTATGATGGAGATAAATCAAGGCTATACTTTCATTGCATCGTTATCTTAGCCTTGCTCGAGTTATGCTAAAACATACAAAGTTGGGTGAACAAATAAAATAAAATAAAATAAAACAACAAAAAATAATAATAATAATAATAATATAAAAAAGTAAACAAAACAAATAATAGTAATAGTAATAGTAATAGTAATAGTAATAGTAATAGTAATAGTAATAGTAATAGTAATAGTAATAGTAATTATAATAAAATAATTTAGGCTTCCCGATGCCAAATCGGTAGAGCCCATGTTTGTTTCCACCTTTGTTTTCTTTTTATTTGAATAAAAATAGGTACAAAAATAAGTGTGGAGGAGATCTCTTATGCGTAACGAACACACATCGAGATCTCCCACCAACACATTGCACAACCTCGAACGATTGTCATCTAGAAGGACAGGACATATAGTTTTAGAGAGGGTTGGCTAAACCTCTAGTTCTACCAAACCACTTCTGAATTCGTAAAACTCCTCCCTCTTCAACAATGGTTTGTGCAACCTCTCTCTCAAGTCCCTACAACTTTGAGTTTAAATAAACAAAAATTGTTATCACTAAAATTAAACTCAAATGAACCAACCATGACTCCCTACATATCTTGAACCACACTTCATTTAAAAATCTAAAAAGTGACATGTTCATAACATTTTTGAGATAGAAACTTGCATGAAGTTTGTTCCTCATACATGTATTGTGGGAAAATATTCTAATAGAGTAATCATGTTGACTAAGTTGTTGTGAGGTGTGATATAGTCCTAACTTAGAAATCTTACCATTTCTATTCAAAGCACTTGGAAAATTTATTTTGATAAAATTAGAAAACCATAGTATCACATACTCCTCAATTAGTGAGCAATACCTACCAAAGCCATATGATAATGAAATACATTCAAATACAAAACCATAGTCATGATACTTGTATTCTTGGTGAACTTTGTCAAATTGTTGTGACCCAATGTTGAGATTATTTTCATGCACCCATGATCAAGATTCACGCACATTTTCATCCATCAAAATAAGGCTCTGTGTCAAATATCTCTCTCCAAAAGTTATCAAGAGAGTATGGGCTATGCAAAAATATGAGAATAAAAGATGACATGCCAAAGAAGCATGAGCCAAATAAAAGATGCCATGCCAAAGAAGCATGAGCCAAAAGAGAGAGAAAAATAATCGGTACAAAGATGCCCGCCTAAGAGAAAACAATGGGTACAAAGATACCCGCTAGAGAGAATAAAGATAGCCCATACTTTCAAAGATTTCAAAAAGGGAGAGGTATGACATTGGGGTTCACAAAAATACAAAAAGATTCATACACTTGCAAAAGCTAAATGCCTTTGGTGAGGTATCATACACAACTGAGTGATTTGAGAGTACCTTTTGAGGAGTATAAAGTGATCTATGCCTTTTCTTGAGAAACTTTTAAAACTCCAAGTTACTAAGATGTGAAATTGGGAAGATGCCTTTGTTTCAAGAATTATTCCACTTTTCAACAACCCAAGGAAACATGTTAGACAATGCCAGATATCCCACTAGTGTAAGGCGTGTGTTGGAATAGCTTTCATGTAAGCCATATATCTTATGATGTTATATTCATGATCGCTTTTATCTTCAAGCTTTGCTCAAGGACGAGCAAAGAGGCAAGTGTGGGGTTACTTGTTGGTGGTCCTTAACACCTATTTTTACCACCAACTTTTTGATAAAACAAACACCAAACATAGATATAGGGTTTATAACTAATCAATTCCACAAGTTTTGGTGTTTGTCGTGTTTTGCAGGGCTAAGCATGAAATACACATAAATGGGCCAAGAAATACAAGAAAACCATGGGACAAGAAAGAGGCCCACTTACCAGACAATTTGGGCCTCAAATATGGGTCAAAAAGCCCAACAATGAACCCAAGAAGTGGGGGCCCAAAACCTAGTCCAAATCCATCTCGGATGCAAGAGCAGGCCCAGGTAAAATGGATGCTCAGGATGCATCCGGACTCCGTTTTGGGCCGTCCACCTGTCCATTAAAAGCTAACGAAAAGACCTACATGCTCGTAAAAGATGACCTAAGGAGGCCTAGCTAGGGCACAGGTGTGCCCCAGGCGCGGCGGAGCTCTGGTGGCTGTCGCCCGGGCCCAGCTTCATTGTGGCGGTTCCTTCAATGCCCAAGAGGGCGGTGTGGGGATGCATCGGTACACTGAATGCTGGGAGGACGGCTTGGGGCATTCAAGGGAGGAATATTCCATGGAACATCCCCTCATCCTCCACCTATAAAAGGAGCTCCTCCTCTCCTCTCAAGACACACCACTACACACCATAGATACACAACACAAGAGAGAAGAGAGGGAGAGCACCTCCACTCCATGGGCTTAGGCCCTAGCTAGCTCTAGCTATGTAGGGAGTGAGTGAGGGAAAGAAGAAGATGGAGTACCGAGGTTGTCGATCACCTCCACTAGTGTACCTAGGGCCACGAGTATGCTTAGCAGAGGAGTGTCGGGGATGTCGGCACCCTCTCCACTTGTACCTCAGTGGACCTAGTACCATTTGGAGTACAAAGGTTCATGTTCTTCTATGGTGGTGAGTTCTTACTTTGAGTTAGTTTTGTTACTATTTACTTGCGGGTTCGTCGTTCGTCCTTGTGATGGGTGTTCTGGTGAAAGGGCCCCGGGGACAGGTAACCCTAGATATCAAGCTAGAACAGTAGTCGGTAGCGTAGATGTGGTGTCTAGGCTAAAGGTTACCTTCATTTGCCTCATGTCCTACGGGTGAGGGGTAGGCGGCAGGTGGTGACAGCCCTGTTCGTCCCTGTCATTCCCCCACGTAAGGGCTCGGCGTAGAGCTGTTGGCCAGAGGTACTTGGCAGACCAGGTATAAGCCAGTGCTTGAAGTAAGTAGATTGTGGCAAAGCTACCTTAGAGTAGGATCTCTATCCTTAGAAAACCTCGCTACCTGGGCTATCTCTCTTGTTATCTTAGGTGAACTAGCTCAGAGATCTTTTACTCATCCGTTCCTCATGGAAATACAATACCCTGAATACTTCTAGGTGAAATGCTACAATGGTATTTTCGTGCGCTTGCGAACTTGTTCTGTAAATGTTGCAGAATACCACCCAGCGTTTCTTGACGGCGTTGCTAGGATACACCTAAGCGAACACCATGGCTCGTGGCTTTTGATCCCTATGCCAAAAGAGAACACAAGTGGTGGTTCGCTAAGCATGAGCTTAAGTCTTTGCCTCGCCGGTACTTCCCGGGTCGATCGAGTCGACCTGTACAACTTAAATAGAAATGGCATAGGCTCTAGCTCATCCTAAGCGAACACCATGGCTCGCGGCTTTTGATCCGAGCGTCATGGAGAAAGACGAGAACCAAGAAGACAACAACAAGCCAAAGAAGTTCCATTCTCTCTCAATTCGTACGCCATTGTAATTGACGAGAACCAAGAGAGGGTGGAACATGGGAGAAGAGAAGAGAGGTGGTCGCCTTCTTCCAATACACACGCCATGGCAAGAGGCGGGGCATCGAAAGAGCGACACACAAGGGTACACGAGTGTCCAAACCGCTTGTAGGGTACCAAGACCCAGGTGCAATTAATGCACTAAGACATCTCTAGGGTTCTTAGCAGTGCGGTGTCACTACAAGAGCCGAAGAAATGCTATGGTCCATAAGGTACGAGCATACAAGGTGGTCAAGATAAACAAACAAGCAAAAGAGGTAAAGTCCAATGGTCATGGTGAGGCAACTCGCGGCCATGAGCTCCACCCAAACGGGTTGGCTTCCATAAGTTCCACGATAATCGTCCCCTAGTTCGTCTCATATAGACTTGGCCATGATGGACTCATCGTGTGTGGGTAGGAAGCGCACCGATTTCGAGTCTGTGGTGGCCATGCCCTAGAGACATAGGAGGGGACAACGATCATAGCACTATGGAGACAACAACACACGGACAACACAAGAACCACGACGCACAACAACACACCAACAACACACACAACACGACTACCGACGGAGTAGCACTTATCCATAGCAACATAAGAGATAGACCGACAGCGAAGGCACAGCACAGGCATAGATATAGATAGATCAAGTATGAACAGGTATAGATGACAAAAGGTATAAGCAAAAGTATGAATAATGATAAAAGAAGGTTTTGTCGACGTCGTGGACAGCGCCAGCAAGGGTTAGAGAGGGATTTTAGATAAATTATGAAAATCGGTTTCATAATTTTTGGAGCAAGGATGAATTTACATGCATTTTGGAAGGTGACAAGGTAATCTGGAAATCAGGTAAAAAGAAAAAAAGGAAAAGGGCTCAGGAGCCAACTAGGCTTACTTGCCGCAGCTGTTGGCCCAAGAGGGATGGGGGTGCCCAGGCGTAGTTGAAAACTGGGCTGGCCTGGTAGTGGCAATCGGCCCACAGAGAGAAAAGAAAGGAGGGAGCTCGTGCGCTTGTGTGGGGGCTCTAGCCCGGTTTGGCCGAGCTGGGCTTAGGCTTTGCCATCGGTCCGCTGCATGAATTGGCCCAACAGTCAGGGGAGAGGAGCCGAGCTGGCCAAGTGCTCGACGCAAGCGAAGCCGGCGGCGTGCTGCTGCTCAGCAGGCAGGGAGTGGCATCGTGGACATGGAAGCCGTGAGTGACGCGACGCCATTGCGCTGTGCCGTGCAGCCGTGTGCCTGTGACCGTGTGTGCGTGCACAGTTGCCGGGGCGGGCACATGTCCACGGCCGTGGGTGAGCGCGTGGCGTTGACGCGCAAAGGGCGGCGCCCCAGCAGTGCTCGGTGGGTTAGGTTTAGGCATGTCCGCGTAGTGTTGTGCTGGTGCGTGCGTGGGTTCCACAACGGCGCGTGCGACAATGTGGTGTCAAGCGTGAGTTTGCTAGCACCTGAATGCTCGGCAAGACGATGGCGGCCTGCTGCCTTCGTGCGTACGCGGCGTGTGGCCGCGGTCCTTGGTGACCACGTCAGCTAGGACAGGGTAGTGGCTAGCATGTGCAAGTGCGTGTGCGTGCACCCAGCCACGCCGGGGTGATCCGCGACGGCGCTGTCACGCTGTGTGTTCTAGGCGGTGCCATGAGGTCGTGCTCGTGCAGGTGGCCGTTGTTGTGTGTGTGGGTGCGGGTGCTTGCCGAACGAGCGTGAATGCCGGCGGCAAGGCAGTGGCTTGCATGCACGGCTGCAGCGGCATCGTCACGCCGTGGGCACACGGTCGCAGATGGCAAGGCAAGGGGGAGTAGAGCGGTGCTGTGGGTGCCGAGGCGGTGCGGGCGGCGTCCTCGGCAGGTGCGGGTGTCCGGTGGCGGGTTGTGCGGTGTCCGCGACCGAGCTCGTGTCGGTGCAGTGCGTGGCCGTGCGTGTGTAGGCACGCTATGCGAGTGCGTGCGCACGGGTGCGGGAGTGGACGTGTGACCATGGCCGTGGTTGGCACGGCAGCGCCGCGTCGTGCTCGTGCACGTGGGTGAGCAGCGCGAACGCGCTGGTGGCGCCCGGCCGTGCAGTGGTCGTGTGTGTGTGCAGCAACCAGAGCGGGTGTCGAAGGCTGGGACAAGAACATGCAAAGGTGGGAGTTTTAGGACTTTGGGTGCTCACCGAAGGGCTCGTTAAGGGCCAGGTGCGTGCGGTGCTGGATGGGCTCGGCGTAGGCAGTTCACGATGCCGCCGAGGTGTCCTGCCGAGGCTGTGGCCGGTGTGTGGAAGAAGACATCCTCGTGTAGTCCTAGGCTTCGGCTCGACGGCGATGGCGCAGATGGGCTCCGAGGCGTGGCGGCTCAGTCTCGCTGCATTACACAGAAGTGGGCGCAAAGGCCGGTCTCAGTCCACAGGCCGGGACGTCATGGTGGCGAAGGAAGAAAAGTGAAACCTTGGGTAGGGAAAGGGGGTTCATGGCTCACCGGGGTGGACGTGGCTGGCTAGGCGTCGGTGGTGGTCAAGCTCAGAGCAGAAGAGCGTCGGTACGGTCTTGGCAGGGTAGGATGGCGCCGGAGTGGGGTGGCTCGACGAAGCAGGTAGCAGCGAGGACGAACGGCGCAGGGATGGAGGAACAGCTCGCAGTGGCACGGTTGTGGGCGGAAGCCGAAGGCGAGGTGCAGCCGGGCAGGCGACATGGCTCCCGCGTCGGTTGGTGCGGAGGAGCAGACGCGGCACAGACGACGGGCAGCCGAGCCTTGGAGGTGGCACGGCGCAAGCTTGGCTGGATCTCCGGTGCGTCGTGGCGGGGTCAGGAATGATGGGCGGCGCCGTCATCGGTGCGGGTGGAGGGCCTGCGGTGGCGCTCCCTTCAAAGACGAGCAGAGCAGCGAGGGAGGATGGGGAGAAGTTGGCGGCAGCGTCTGAGAAGTGAGGGGAAGAAGAGTGGTGGCGACGCGTTTTATACACGAGGTGCTAGGGCTCAAGGTGGACACGGCTGCTCCTGGGCATCCGTGCCTGGGATGGGATGCGCGGCGGCAATCGGCGTCCGTGCCGAGGCGAGCGAGGGAGCCAAAGGTGTAGGGTCGCGGGCGGATTCGTGGTCCAGGCAGCGACGGCGGCGTCTGGGAGAGCCTGCTCCCGATAGGGTTCCCAGGGGCGAGGCGGCTTGGGCCGTGACCGGGGCCAGGTGGGGGAGGAGGCGATGCTGGGCCTGCGGCTTCCGCGTGGGCCGGTGGAGAGGAGCTGGGCCGCAGAGTGGAGGGAAGGGAGCTGGGCTGCGGAGTGGAGGAGAAAGGAAAAGAATTTTAGATTTTCCTTTTATGGCTTAAGAATTTGAGTGGGTCCAAAGAGATTTGAAGAAGGAAGTTTGAGAGGAAATTCGAATGGGAGTTTGAGCCCAAGGCAAAAAGAAAGGGATAGGGTATTCCCCCCTTTTATGAATTATGGGTTTTGAGACAGAATCAAAAAGGTACTTGGGAGAAATTCAGAAAGGAATTGAGAAAAAGGAATAGAACTTTTCCCTTAATGATTTTATGAAATTGGGTCAAGTAATTTTGCGAGACATGTAATGGAATTTACGAGATATTCCAAGGAATTAGAGAAGGGGTTCATTTAGAGATGTATTTGGAAGGATTCGAGAGGAGATTTGCTTCGGATTCGTGCACTCCAACACCAAACCCTAAACCAACTACAGAACTCCGCCACACTCTTATAAACAAAACTAAATGTATGCAATGATTTGTTAGTGGTTAGTCTCAGGTTAAACCTAGAATCTACATGCTTCACACAATTGCAGGAAAAAAATTTAAAAAGTTCGTATTTTTGGTCACTTGAAAAACTAGGATGTTACATGGTTGTACACCTGGGTTGGGCTAACTGTGTCACCACTATTGTCCTTGAGGCACTTGGCTACATGATTCACATCTTTGTCTTTGAAGATCTTGTCAAGCCAAGTGCCATCACTAAGCAATTGTGCCATCCTACTAAGCACAAATTCAGAGGTGTTATTGTTTCACCTCATGGGGCCAGCAGCTGCTGCACTAGGTGCTGGTGCATCCACAACAGCAGCACCTGCACCCTCTTCTAGCACCTCAGCAGCAGCCACAAACCCACCCTCAATAGGAGCAGCAGCCATCCTATTTGTGTAAGCAACATTAAGGTAACAGAAGAGTAAATAAATGAATACAGCAATGGTACATGGCAACAAGGACATCATGAAGCAATTAGTTCAATAGTGGTCTCAGCTTGTCCATTATATGTTACATAACAACAACACAAACCAAATGTTCCATGCCAAGTTCAACAAACTAAGTTCTACTGGAACAACATGCATGATTCAGGTCCTAGATGTGCCCCTGCCCTCCCACATTGCAGTACTAATGGCATCCCTCTTAGAGTTCATGATAGCAGAGTCTTGTGACAGTAGGTCAATGTTAGCCTGAGATTCTAGTTGGTGTTGTGGCACCCAGTTCTCATTAGGTACCACTAGGTCTATCCCAAAACCCAGGATCCAATTGTGAAGGATGCAATAGGCTAGCACAAGCTTGACCTGTGTTTTGTAGGGGTGAAAGGTTGTCTAGGATTCTAAATCTGTTCTTCAAGGCCGCAAAAGCCCTCTCAACTGTGACTCTAAGTGAACTGTGCCTCAGGTTGAATAATTCTTTTGCATTGGTGGGGTGGTTCCTGCTATTGTACTCAGAAAGGTGGTACCTAACCCCCCCGAAGGGAGGCATGAACCCAGGCTTGCAAGCATAGCCAGCATCCACAAGGTAATATTTACCTACAAAGGAAGCATGGATGGACTGTGTGAGTGCCTAATAGAGAGTTACATCTACAAGTTGGTGTGGTCATTTGGGTACAGTTACCTTCAGGAACAATGAACCCATCCTGCCTTTCTATGGCATCAGCTAAGATGTGGGCGTCATGTGCAGAACCTTCCCACCCAGCCAAAAACATATGTGAACTTCAAGTCAAAGTCCACAACAGCCATCACATTTTGGGTTGGCTCCTTCCTCCTACCCCTGAAGGGCTGCTGCATGTGTCTTGGCACCCTTGCTAGCACATGGGTGCCATCAATGGCACCAATGTAGTCCTAGAAAAAAAATGTGCAAGTGTCAAAACATAAATGGTAGTAACTATAGTGAGGTCTGCTTAAACACCAAGAAAGTGTTACCTGCAAGTAAGGGTACCATCTATGGCTGCCAAGTATCTTTGGATGAGTTGTTGTAGAAGGAGGCCTAATTAGCTCACTTCTTGACTCACCCACAGCATACAAAACCTAGTGGAAGTGCCTATGAATAGTCTCAATTGACCTCCTAAAGGATTGGTGGACCACCCTAAACCTTTGGTTGTGCCCAACTATGTGGAGGAACATAGCTACCTGTTCCTCAACAGTGCACCCTGCCCTCTCAAGAACAAGCCCCCTCTCTCTAAACAGATTACACAAAGCAAAGAAAGGTGTTTTGGTCATCCTTATCATGGACAAGCACTCAGCATCATTGGACTGGAAAATAGCCTGGAGGGTGTGCCGCCTATGCTGCTCAGCATCACTCCTCAAATGGTACAGCAAAGGGTCTGGCTTAGGTCTACACCTCCTAATTCTAGTGGCAACATAGGAAACCATAACAACAACTAGTGCAACAGCTTGCTTGGCCAGCATCTCACGGGTCAGGGAAGGATCCATCTACATGCATGAAAATTGAATAGAAACTAAGCTAAATTGAACTTGGTTAGCATCAAATTAGAGTGTCATCATTAAAAATTTGAAAAAGGGCACAGCTGCATGATATAACATGGCTCCCAGTGCCTATGGACATCATCATCGACCCAAAATGGAACAATTATAGCAGCAATAGGCAAAGAACTCATCAGATGTGTAACAATGAAAAGATCATGGCTGCCATGGAATCGAATGTGGTCACATGCCACCTCACACAGGTATTATGAACTGTTATATGGTGGCATGTCACCATCACACGATTTGATGACATACATGAAGTCCATGAGACACCCCACATTGCTATCAATAGGTTTGGCAAGTAATAAATTGAATAGTAATGAAAAATTGGCCACAGTTTATTCAGTTGCTACAAGAACCTTATTTTTCTATCATTGGTGGCTGCCTAGCAAGTTAAAACAACACAAAGCAAAACCATATTGAATAAACCAAAACTCATGGAACACATGGAATTTTCTAGATTCATCCACTAGTAGCCATCAACTTGAGTTGGACCCAAATGTTGCTCTCCTGTGGATGATGCTAGAAAATTTGATGTGCAACATGACAAAAGCAACAACAACAGCATATACAAAAAATATACAGCCACCTCCATCACATCTGTTTCATCATTGGCCAGAATCAGCATTTCCAACTGTGCAGCAAACCAATACCAAACTAACAAAGATTGAACAAAGCATGATAAAATAGCTTATAACAACAAAAGGCACGGCTGCATGTTTCAACATGCCTCCTAGAGCCAGTATGAAATAGCAGTAAGTAATGAACCTAAAGTATAGCATAGCATACGCCCAAATAGTAGAGAACAATGAAGTAAATAACAACAACATGTGACGGCAAACCCTAGATACCAAATCGATAAGCATAGCATACGCCAAACTCACAGTGCACCATGAACAGTGAGACACAAACCCTAAGAACATCGAAATCAAAATAGAAGATGCATTGGGGGTTGATTTCACCTCGCAGTGCAAACGCGGAACCAAGAATGGAGGAGAGGAGGACCAAGTGACGAAGAGGAAATAGATATGGACGGAGAGGAAGCAGATCCGAAACCAATCAACACAGCCGTCGGACCCGAGGAAGCCGAGGAAGACGAGGAAGATGAGGAAGAAGACCACCGCCTCCCGGAGTCCAGCAAGTAGCGGCGGACCAGATCCGCCGCCTCGCCGCTCACCGCACTGCGCCGCCGGTCTCTCACAGGATTTGGTGGAGGAGTGAGGGAGACAAAGGAGGGGAGCTCGGTGAAGGGAATGGGGGTTAATATAGGTGGCAAAACCAGTGGGGGAAGAAAAGGTGCGTGGAGATTTCTGATTCCCGCACGAGCGCGCGGGAGCCAGCTGCCGCCGCCAAGATTCGCCCCGAAATCGCCATGGAGGAGCACGAGCGAGCCGTGCTCTAGAAAAATGGAGGGGGATCGTTTCCCTGGGGACTGGCCCAAGGGTGCTTTGAGCATTGTGTTGGACAGGCTCCAAGATGGCCCAACGACATCAAACACGGGAGGTTGCACCCCGGGAGCTCGGGCCACCCTTGGGGCCTCCCTACAAACATGCCCTAGATGTCCTCTAGTTTAGCCAAGTGGTGGATATGTTGTTCATACAAGTTTTTGAAAATGTTTTAGACCTCACTTAAGTAATATTAATTCTCATAAATGAATTAAATTATTTTTGGTCTAAGGTAACAATGTTTAGATCTGCTAGAATAACATATTGTGTGCTCTCTTGTTAAGTATAACAAAGGTAAGCTTTGTTTTGCTTGTTGAACATTGTCTGCTAGAATGGTTTCGGTTGTAGTGATGCTTTCGTGGTCATAATGGTGTTTCTGTAGTTATGGAGAATATCAAAGTTGTAGCTAACTTACTTATCTAGCTTGTCCTAAAATTTCATGACACTAGGCCTTATGGTTTGGGAGTATAAATTTTAGAAGTTTGCTATCAGGGTTTGCTTATTCTCTGAGCAGATCTAAATGTCTGGTTTGTTTGATCTATGTGCACATGGAATCATGTCTTTGAGATCATAGAAGAAGTATAGTACTTTTTCTAAGCTTTCCAAAATGCTAAAGATCACTACTTTTAATGGTGTAAGTCACCAGTTATGAGCTTGTGAAATTGAAGGACAGAATCTGTCCAAATATGGGCAGAAATGTCTTCTTTGTGTTGATTAGCCTTGTTAGCTATAGAATCATCCTAAAATGATAATAATAAAGTTATAGATAACTTAATAAGCTTTTGATGATGTTAGGGATTTGCTTTGTTGGGTCCCTAGAACTCCAATTATGCATTTTTGAAGTTCATGTCAGTTTTCTATCCATGTTTGTACAGATCTGGAACATTAGCATGTGTTGGTCATGTTAATTTGTGAATTAGCTTTTGATATGAATAACAAATGTGTGGAAAACTTCCTAAGATTTCTAGAAAGTCTAGGATAACCTTTGTGGAATGTCTACATGTAATGCCCCAGAGTCCAAACGGCTCAGATCCACTCTGCACGCTGAATGAACCACACCTACCACAATCCCACTTACGCTTTCGTCCTCGCTTCACATAAAAGAATTAACCCGGGGATGGTGAGATGGACTCTAGAAGCCTTATATGTTGGTCTATCCCACTCTAAACAACCAAGGTGGGACTAAACTCTCCACAATATCTCATAACATTCACATGGGCCACTATGGGCCAAATTCCAAATTGGGCCGGGTGTGACATACACCCCCCTCAAATAACCCGACGTCCTCGTCGGGCCCAACATACCCACAATTAGGCAAACGATAACCAAGAATGTTCCCTCTTAGCACATGCGACCGTGCGCCCAGTGCCAGCACATGTGCCATGCCGTGCACTCCGTAGAGCCTGCACGCGCAATGAACCCCATGTCCAGCCCATGGCCCACACTATGGGCCAAATTCCAAATTGGGTCGGGTGTGACACTACAACCTCAATTATGGTTGAAACATGTAACTACTATGTTGATGTCCAGATTCTGTGCCCATGCTAAGTTAGCTACCTTAGCTAGTGGGTGTTTTGGGCTAAATTTGTAGTTAGTTTTTGCTTTATAGAAAGCTTGTTATTGGTGAGCCTGGTGCTTAGTAATGGTTGCTTAAGCTGATTTGATTGAATCTCTCAAATACTTAACTGTGATGTTTGCATGTATGCTTGGTATCTAATTAGTGCCATAGTTGTCACCTCGTTTGTCCCCGGTGAGCATACGAGTGTCAAATAGCTTTATCTTAGAGCAACACTCGAGTTACGCGAAACGATCTCTTGGTGTCATCTCCAAATAGGTTCTTTCCCTTAGGAGCCTGAGTTTGTAGTCGTGGTTGCTTGCTTTGAATGTTTGTGCACCATGCCTTTGCTTGATATATAAGCCCGAGCCTGGACCTTAAATATTCGCGTATACCATGGCTGTCGTGCACCCACACGTGAATACCTTCGTCTGATCTACCAACCAAGATAGATTCTCGCAAACACCTCCTTTTTGGCCATAGTTGTTCTCTGCCAAGTCGTAAGACCATAACCAATTCCATGTTGGACCTCCTAGCTACCTCTCCTACAGGTGTTTTGGTACAACGCTATATCTGGCCGCTGGATCTCAGAATCTTGGGTTTACAAGTCGTGTAGTACCTATCAACTCAATCTTTGATTGGTACATCGATTTTGTCCTTGGAGTCTACTACTTCATCTCCAACTTCTCCCCATGTCTCGGGATGTTTATCAGCCTTGATCCCTTGATCCTACCCAACATGGTCGAGTTTCATGTTAATTAATTGTCTGGCAGTTCCCTGGTCGACACAAGGAGTGCGGGGAATTAAGCAAAAATCTCATGTTTAGTATCCTTCGGCAATTGAGCTATGTTCTCTTGTGTTGTGTTTTGGTCTGCGGATAGCTTCCCTGTTGATTCTAAACCTTGTGCCTACCTTTGCTTGATATCCCTTCTTTGTCTAGTGCTCGTCCTTGTCGCCCAATTTGTGCCACTTGAGATTTCACTTTCGTTGTGCGTTTTGTGATGGGGTTATGAGTAGCAACTGATGGTGTTGTGACGAAACCGAGGGCCTCTTGTGGGTGCACACATAAGGTTGTGCTGCTCGGCATGCGCTGGTATCATGGTTTCTAGTCATTATCCATTATGAATCGACAATCGATGTATTATTTTCTCATGCCCTTTTCCTTGGTTATCTCCCCATATCTTATTGTAAGATCCATATCTCAGACCGAAAGTAGTAGATCTTCCATCTGAAGATACATAAAGGATAACCTTTGAAGAATAGGTCACCGATATAAACATTAATAGACTGCAAGAGGTGGTAGACAAGTGACTCTACGTGGCTGTCCCAAGTATTGACGACCACCATCTAGTGAGCAAAGTATCGCATATCTATTGGATAAAAAGGACACACAACATTTAATGTTGGACAAGTCATCCGTTGGATAAAGATTGATCGTCCATTATGCAAATCTTAACCTTTGTATGCATAATGACCATACAATCGAAACCAATCATCTCTAGTGTGATTCCTTATCTGCTGACTTCTATGGCAACCATTTGTTCTGTACAAACCACAATTATTATGGTCAAGAATGAAGATTTGGAACTTCTTTAGTGTTGAGAGAAAACTAATTAGTTACCAATAGGAAGGTTAATCTCCAGCTAGGTAACGACTCCTTGGTAGCTACGAAGGCTATGTCTTACAGAGCAATAACCAACAAGAAGTTAATCAACTAGCCAACAACTTGAGTGATACTCTATCTTCCAAAGCCATTGTGATCAAGTCAATTCCATCTTGAACAATCACACAAATAGTGCAAGGTGTTGTATCAGCTAAAGTGAAGAATTAGAGAAAGCATGTCCCTAGTTTCGATCATCATCCTTGTGCCCCTAGGTGCCACAAACTTTTTATTCAGGACTCCATTGGACGAAGTGTTGATGAATATTTGGAAATGGTTCTTTATCCTTGTAGGAATGTCCTTCAGGTAGAGTATGCATTTTGCCTTGCCAAAGCAGCCACAAGCTCGAAGCATGTGCTTTACTTAGTTGATAAGCTAGTCAATAGGTTTGGAACCTAGGTTGCATAACTCTTTAGCAGTAGAGATAGCAACACACCTAGCAAAACCATAGTTGCACGTTTAGATATATTACCTTTCTTGCATAAGTTTTGACTAGGTGGAATTAGAGGCCTTAGTTAGAAGTAGAATTCAGGTTGCCTAATTCACCCCCCTCTTAGGCGTCACAAGTTCCTACAATCTTCACAATAGTTGACATGTGCCCGATGTGTTTCTTCTTTCATCTTTGCATCCTGCATAGTCCAAATTGGAATATCCAATTAGCTCAAACGTTGCTCCTTTGGGATACCACAAACCAACATTTTATGCATGCTTCAAGTATCTCAATATTCTCCTTGTAGCCTTCAAATGACTTTCCCTTGGTGAGGCTTCAAATCTTGCACACATGCATGCACTAAACATGACATCCGGCCTTGATGCGGTCACATAGAGTAGGCCTCCAATCATAGACTGATACAACTTTTGATCCATCATGTTGCCACTTGCATCACTATCCAAATTGCCATTTGTTCCCATTGGGGTACTAATGGCCTTGCTATCAATCATGCCAAACTTCTTGAGCATGTCTTTGATGTACTTGCCTTGACTCACAAATGTACCATTCTTCAATTACTTGATTTGAAGACCAAAAGTAGCTCAATTCTCCAATCATGGATATCTCAAACTCATTAGCCATCATCTTTCCAAACTCTTCACAAAAGTCTTGATTGGTTGATCTAAAAATGATATCATCAACATAGATTTGCAACACAAATAAGTCATTTCCAATCTTCTTGGTGAAAAGAGTGGCGTCAACCTTGCCCATCTTGAACCCTTTAGAGAGCAAGAAATCTCTCAATCTCTCATACCACGCTCTAGGTGCTTGATTCAAGCCATATAATGCCTTCTTCAACTTGTACACATGGTTAGGTTTCTTGTCATCTTCAAAACCGGGAGGTTGTTAAACATATACTTCTTCACTGATGTAGCCATTGAGAAATGCACTCTTGACATCCATTTGATAGAGCTTGATGTTGTGGGCACAAGCATAGGCTAGCAAGATTCTAATTGCTTCCAATCTAACAACCGAGGCATATGTTTCTCCAAAGTCAAGACCTTCCACTTGAGTGTAACCTTGAGCTACCAATCTTGCTTTGTTCCTTACTACTATCCATCTTGATCTTGCTTGTTTCTAAAGACCCTTTTGGTTCCAATCACATTGTGGATATTTGGTCTTTCAACTAACTCCCATACTTGATTTCTTATGAAGTTGTTCAATTCTTCATGCATAGCATTCACCCAATCAACATCTCTCAATGCTTCTTCAATCTTCTTTGGTTTAATGAATGATACAAATGAGAAATGCTCACAAAATGAAGCCAATTTTGATCTTATTTGTACACCTCTAGAAATATCTCCAATTATGGTGTCCAATGGATGATCCCTTGCAATATTAGTTGGTTGGAGTATTGGATCTTGATTTCTTGCACTTGCTTCATCATTGGGTTGAGATGATGTACTAGCCACTTGTCAATCTTGCACATTGTCATGAGAGCCACTTGAACTAGCTTGATTTGTATCATCTTGCACATTTAAGTTGGAGAGCACTTGCATTTGATCATCTTCTTCATCATTCACTTGCCTAGGCCTCAATTCACCAGCATCCATGTTCTTTATTGCATTTGAAAGTTGAATGCCTCTAACATCATCAAGATTCTCATTCTTATCTTGGGACCCCTTGGTTTCATCAAATTCAACATCATGTACCTCTTCAAGAGTACCACTAACAAAATTCCAAACTCTATATGCTTTGCTTATGTTGAGTATCCAAGTAAGAATTCTTCATCACACTTCTTGTCAAACTTGCCCAATCTAGTGCCTTCTTCAAGATATAGCATTTGCAATCAAAGACCCAAAAATTTGCAATATTGGGCTTTCTACCATTCAAGAGCTCATATGGTGTCTTCTCTTTCGATGGGTGACAATATAATCGGTTGATGTAGTAGCAAGCAGTGTTGATTGTTTTGGCCCAAAAAGATTGACTCACATTAGACTCACTAAGCTTAGACCTTGCCATATCAATGAGTGTTCTATTCTTTCTCTCAACAAGGGCATTTGATTGTGGAGTGTACTTGGCTGAGAATTGATGGCTAATTCCAAATTCATCACACGAATCATTAATTCTAGTGTTCTTGAACTCACTACCATTGTCACTTCTAACTCTCTCTTGATTGTTGTTTCAAACTCATTGTGAATGCCCTTGACAAATGATTTGAATGTTGCAAACACATCACTCTTGTCCACTAGAAAGAATACCCAAGTGTATCTTGTATAGTCATCCACTATCATAAAGCCATATTTGTTTCCACTAATGCTAGTGTATTGTGTTGGCACAAATAAATCCATGTGCAATAACTCAAATGCCTTACTACTACTCATCATGCTTTTCTTAGAATGGGTGTTACCAACTTGTTTGCCGGCTTGACAAGAGCTACAAAGTTTATGAAATGATCCTGCATTCCGCGAAGGGAATGCCACATATTCGACGTGTAATAGATGAACAAGTTCATGCCATTACCCAATTCTCAGTCGAATAACTGAGTCATACACGAATATTAGAGTACAAATAGAAGGTTTACATTAATTATTATCATCGCCACGCAGGGTGGAACATGCTCACACACAGCATCTGGAACAACTTCTCGTAGACAGCAGCGAAAACTAGGACTCCTCGCACCAAGCTTGAGCGCAGGGCGAACCTCTACTCCTCCCAGTTGTCCTCCTCGTCGAACTCGGGCTCCGAGCCTGCCAAAAATCTATCAATACACTTGGTACTAGCTACGCATCTCCCACCCTATGATGCATTTGCTTTGTGGAACTGGATGCAAAGGGGGTAAGAAAAGACCTATCTTTGGCTATGGTTTCCTAAGTGAGTAACCAATGTATTAATAACAAAAGTTTGCCAAATTTTTAACCCATCTCATTCACACACGTTATCTCATCCCAATACATATCTCACCACCACATCACATCTCAACTCACCCTCTCATCGACATGGGCGACTCCCTCTCACCCATGTCTCAACGACTAAGGCCGGAACACACACTGAAATCCCGGGGAAGGTAGAAGGACTCCTCTCATCTAGTCAAGTGAAGTTGTACTTAGGAAAGGTCCATAGCCGAAGGGTTCGACATATGTATCGATCGATCAACGAGAAACTCTATAAAGGTTTACACATCCCACAAGATAGCTATCCTCGACGATACCTCGTCTAAACTGATTCCAGGCCACCGACCAACTAGAAACGGTACCACCCTATCACTCAGAACTGGGGCCGTGTCGGAGTACCACCGACACGCTGAGACTGTGAGATGTAGTACTTGGCCCCTGAGTACTACGCTGTCTTGGGAGGGTGTGGGTCCTCATGCCCATACCTCCCTACACTATCCGCTAACCTCTCAATAGTAGTGGCACCGCACTAGCAAGTCAAACGTCCATCTCCTCCCCACAGAAACGAGTGGGTGTGCAAGGATTCCTAAGACCCGGCCCATAGGCGTGTCAGTCCTTATGGCGACTAAGCAAGACATCTTCACAAGGGGAAACCATTTTCCGCTCAACGGAACACCCGGCACCCCGTGCCATCATAGCACCTCCCATCCCAGGGCTTCATCCCACGAAGACACTCCGCCCTGGGACCTCTCCCTATCATGTGTACCCACCATAGGCACCTCACATGGCGAACGCCTAGGTAGCATCCTCCGGCGAGACTTTTCTTCCCAACTCGTCGTAGTTCCTGCTCGGTCGACTCGACCCTCACCACACACCCAAGACTCATGCCAATATCTCCCTAGGTTCATTATCAGGTTATTATCAGGTTAACGGCACATCGTGCCTTATCTCAAACGCCTCTCACTCACCAGCATCACATCACAGATATAATGCGAGTAAGAGTGAAGTAGTAGTAACAAGTAATATAGCAGCATCTAATCTAATAGTAGGGTGAGCAGGTGTAAGTTTGCAACAAGGTAAGTGGCTCAAAAGCAGTAAACTACCATGCAACCAATCAGAAAAGTCATGGCATAAAAGTAAAGCACTAGCAATTCTAGGTATTGCAATGCATAATAGGATCTACGAATGCGTGGGGCGTGGCACATGGCAGGTCGTCACCCAAGTCATCGGTGTAGTCGGGGTTGAACTCCTCAGTCAGTGGCTCCTTCGGGTCTGTAAAACGTGACATATATAGCCGCGTTAGCGGCTCTTATAGAGGTGCACAAAGAAGCAACTAAAAATTGAAAGATCCAAATGCACTCAAATATAAGCCTATGATGTAGAGCTCATTTTTAGAAAAATTTGGACTTTGGTTTGGCATTTTTCTGAGCTACAGTTAATTAATTATGAATTTCTGAAGATTTAAATAATATCTAAAAAAGAAAAAGGGGGGAATCAGGGGCTGACACGTGGCGCATCCGGATTGGTCCAGTTCTGCTCAGTGAATGACATGTGGGGTCCCAGTGAATAGTGAGGCTAACTCATGGGGTCGGTCAATGTTGACCAGTCAATGGTCAACTTGACTGGGTCATGACCGGGCTTGGCAGGCCGGTGTAGGGCCTGGACATGGGCCGGGTTGGGCCGCCCGGCCCGGACACGTGTCAAACCGTGAAGAGGCCATGTCGCGGCTTGGGCCCAAAGTGGGCCGTGAAAAGGCTAAGGCCGTGTGGTCGTGGTCCTCGGTGGTCCAGCTAGCTGCAGTCCATGGACCGCTCTCCTCCGCTCACGGTGGACCAGGTCCATCTTCCCACCCCCCTCTCTTGGGTTCACAGCGAAACTGGTCCATGGTCCGATAGGTCCGTCCACACTTTTCCCCCTCTCCTCTGTTTTCACCGCACGGTGGGCGCCGGCGGCGAGCTCATCCGGTGATCTCTATGGCGGCTTGGCTCGGTCGCTTAGGGCTTCTACGCATTCACGACCGCGGGAGGGGCACAAGGGTGAGGTCGAGGTGGCGTGCTAGGGGCTCTAGCTGGTCCTCCCGCGGTGGTGGCAGCTCGGTAGCTCTAACCGGGCAGGGCATGACCGGCCACGCCCCCGGGGTCTTCCTTCCTTGGCGTGCGCACGGCGCGTTTTCCCCCTCCGAGGTGATTCTGGGCATCACCACCTCCCCTAACTCTACTGGTGTTGACCAGTGAAAGTGGCTCGGCTAGGGAGGCGCTCATGGCATCGGTGTGCACAGGCAAGAGAGACGGATTGGGGCTCACCGTCGGGCGTGGGGCAGACGGGATGTTGTGGCCGTGACGAGGTGATGCCGTGGAGAGTTGGAGGAGGCAGGTAGACAGTGGCGGCGCCTCGGCTGGTGTTGTCCCCTCCAGCTCCGGCAACCTTCCCACGGTGGCGTGCAGCTCCGCGGCGGCTTCTTCCTCTCCACCCCTTGCTCCTCTCCACCTCCCCTCTCCCTCTCTCTATCTGGTTGAGTGGGAAGCCCACGAAGTGGCGGCGATGGATGGGGAGGGCTGGGGCTTCGGGGGTCACCCTTCTTATAGGGGGAACGGTGGTCATGGTGGCTCGGGCACTCGCCTACGGTGGCGATGGGTGGCCAGGGCACGTGTAGGGCGGAGGATAGACCGGGGCTAGGGTTGTGGGGTGTGTTGGCGAGTTGTGGCGACCGCTAGGAGCGGGATTTTGAAAACAGGCAGTCAAAAAGGTGGCGCGGGTGGTCGAGCCATGGTGTCACGGCGGTCTGGCCCACGGTGGTGGCGTTAGCATGGCGGGCACAGCTGGGAGCTGGGTGGCATCTTCGCGGATCAGGGACGTTGCGCTCATCGTGCGTGCTTGGACGATGAAATGAACGGGGCGGATGGCGTCGTGTGCCTGGGATTCCCCAGCGGCGTGCGCGCTCTGCCTTCGGGCGAAAAGCAAAGGAGACGGCAGAGGTGAGGGATGACTTGTGGTCCCCACCCATCAGTGGTTGGAGGGAAACAACGGTTCCCCCCCTCCGTCGTTACGCGAGGGAAGACCAGGCGCGCGGCCTTGGGCCGGCCTGCTTGGCTCCACATGCGAGAGGGGAAGGCCAGGCCTGGCAACGCTTGGCTGGGCCTCGGGTTGTGCTGGGCCGAAATGGCCTTTTCTATCAGGAATCTTGGCCTAGGTTTTTCTATTTCACTTTCTACTTCTCATCCTATTTTCCAACTATAGCCTGGTCCTTATATGAAAGTGTTATGCGCCAATTAGCATCCACCACTTAGGGCTAGTCCACTAGGGTCTTGGGTTAGTGGGTCCAGGTCCAAGGGTAAGCACATAGGTTAGGGGTTAATTAATTAATTACACAATTAATTAATTAATTAAAGCATGTTTAGTTTATCTATTTTAACCAATGGTTGATTTTATTAACACACAATAAATCAAAAAGCGCAAACTCACAAGTTTATTAATGTAAATGCAATGCTTCTACACTCTAAGTAGGTTCTACTTGTGCATCTACTAGGGTTTTTCCTACATGGCACTCACCAAACATGGGTATGTTTGCAAAAAAAATTTCAGGTGTGATTTTTGGGTTTTAGGGAAACTGGGATGTTACAGTCCTCCCCCTCATTGGAATCTCGTCCCGAGATTTAGAGTGTGACATACCTTTCAAACAAGTAGGGGTAACAGATCTGCAATTCTGACTCTTTCTCCCATGTTGCCTCTCTCTCAGTCTGATTACTCCACAATACTTTGCACATTGGTATTGTGGTGCTTCGTGGGTACTCTCGGTACTCAAGCATGTCCTCTGAATATCTAGCGCATCTGTGTGAACCTGTTCCTCAGGCAACTTCAGACACTTTCATAACTGCGATACATGAACACTAGGTGGACACCTGCCAGTTCCTTAGGCAACTCAAGCCTGTATGCCAATTTCCCAATCCTCTCTGAGATTCAGTAGGGACCTACATACCGTGGGGATAACTTCCCTTTTACATGAAACCAAAAAGTGCCACGGAGAGGCGAGACCTTGAGGTAGACATGGTCTCCAACCCGGAACTCGAGGTCTCTTCGACGGTTATCTACATAGCTCTTTTGTCAGCTTTGGGCAATCCTCAAATTTTCTCGCACCTGGGCTACTCCCTCCTCGGCCTCCTTGATCTTAGCAGGGCCGAAGAACATTTGCTCTCCTACCTCGGACCACATCAACGAGGTCCTGCACTTCCTCCCATATAAGGCCTCAAATGGTGGCATCTGAAGACTAGCCTGATAGCTATTGTTGTACGAGAACTCTGCATGGGGTAAACTTTTTCCCAATCTGCCCCATACTTTAGTACACAAGATCATAGCATATCCTCAAGAATCTAATTCACTCTCTCTGTCTGCCCATCCGTCTTAGGGTGATAAGCGGTGCTATAGTCTAGACGGGTGCCGATCGACTTGTGCAAACTCTGCCAGAACCTAGATGTCCACTGTGTTCCTCTATCAGATACGATGCTAACAGGTGCCCCGTGAAGCCAGAGAATGTGTTTGATATACAGATCTGCTAGCTTCTCTACATGGTAGTCAACCTTGACAGGTACAAAGTGAGCTACCTTGGTCAACCTATCCACTATAACCCAAATAAAGTCATGGCCTTTCGAGGATCGAGGCAATACCACGATGAAGTCCATAGATATGCATTCCCACTTCCATACGGGTACATCTAGTGGCTTCAACAAACCAGCTGGTCTCTGGTGTTCGACCTTAACCCTGTTGCATATATCACATCTGGCTACATGACCTGCAATATCATTCTTCATGTCCTTCCACCAGAACATCTTCCTCATGTCGGCATACATCTTGGTACTGCCAGGATGGATGCAATACTTAGAGTCATGCGCTTCTATCAGGATCTCCCTACGGATGGCCTTATCAGATGGTACACAGATTCTGTTGTTGCACCAGCACACTCCTCGTTCATCTACTCGAAACTCAGGGTACTTATCAGCTTCCATCCATTCACGAAGCTGCAAGATCTGAAGGCATTTCTTCTAAGCCTTACGAATGTGGTCCATTATGTTATATTGCACCCGCAGTTCATTCAACATGCCCTTGGGTATGATCTCGAGGCGAAGTTCACCCTTTTCCTGACGTAGCTCGGATGGTATGACCTCCATGGATAGACTGTGGCAAAAGCTCCTACGGCTCAAGGCATCCGCAACTATGTTGGCTTTCCCCAGATGGTAGTGAATTTCTAGGTCATAGTCCTTAATCAACTCTAGCCATCGACGTTGTCTCATATTCAGATCCTCTTGAGTGAAGAAGTAATTTAGGCTCTTATGGTCGGTATAGATATTGCACTTGTTCCCGATCAAGTAGTGCCTCCAGATCTTTAGAGCGTGCACAACAGCGGCTAGCTCAAGATCATGAGTAGGGTAGCACTGCTCATGGTCCTTCAACTGACGGGATGCATAAGCAATGACTCTCCTATTTTGCATCAGAACACAACGAAGTCCCTGTCTAGATGCATCACAAAAGACCATGAAGTCCTGTCGGATATCAAGCAAGGCAAGAATAGGAGTGGTGGTAAGCTTCTGTTTCAGAGTCTGGAAACTGAGCTCACACTCGGGTGTCCACTCAAATTCGTTGGTCTTCTTCAGGAGGTTGGTCATGGGCTTGGCTATCTTAGAGAAGTTCTCAATGAATCTGCGATAGTAACCAGCTAACCCAAGGAAATTGCGGATGTCTGTCGGATTGCAGGGTTGCTCTCACTCTTTCACAGCCTTGATCTTAGCGGGATCAACAGCAACACCCTCGGCAGTGAGAACATGACCGAGAAAGGCGACTTCTTTGAGCCAAAACTCGCACTTGCTAAATTTAGCATACAACTGATTTTGCCTCAACTTCTCCAGAACTACTCTCAAGTGATGTTCATGCTCTTCGACAGTGGATGAATAGACAAGAATGTCATCAATAAACACCACCACGAACTTATCCAATTCGTCCATGAACACCTTGTTCATCATGTTCATAAAATAGGCCGGAGCATTGGTGAGACCGAAAGACACAATGGTGAACTCATACTGCCCGTACCTAGTGACAAAGGTTGTCTTAGGAATATCCCTCAGGTTTGATCTTCATCTGATGGTACCCAGATCTAAGATCAATCTTGGAAAAGTACTTGGCATCTTTTAGCTGATCTAGGAGGTCATCTATCCTTGGCAGAGGATACTTGTTCTTGACTGTCACAGCATTCAAATTCCGATAGTCAATGCACATCCTCATAGAGCCATCCTTCTTCTTTACAAACAAGATAGGGGAGCCCCAGGGTGAAGCACTGGGTCTGATGTACCCCTTGTCAAACAACTCCCTAAGCTACTTCTTGAGCTCCTCCAGCTCATCGACTGACATGCAGTAGGGCCTCTTAGCAATGGGCCCGGTGCCAGGTAGTAAGTCAATCACAAACTCAACATCCCGGTCAGGTGGCATACTCGGTAACTCCTCGGGAAACACATCAGGGTACTCACACACGACGGTCACCTCCTCAACTGATTTGGCCTCTAAGGCACTCATCAAGGCGTCTGTCTTCCTGTGGTGAGGCTCACATCTAATTACTCGACCATTCAGATGCGTAATTTCCACATATCTGGGCAAGCAAGATATTACCCCCTTAGGCAGCGTTAACCAGTCCATACCCAAGATAACATCTAGTCCATCTGACGGAAGCAAGGTGAGGTCGACTAGAAAGGTGCAACCTTCTATAGTGATACTCACTCCCTTACAGATTTTGGTGGATTTGGTGGTACCTAAGGGGGATATGGTGTCTATGGGTATAGTCCATGGTGTGACAGGTATGCGGTGCTCTTGTACAAACTTAGATGCTATATAAGAACATGTAGCACCAGAGTCGAAAAGAACCGAGGCTAAAACTCCCTGTACCAAAAGCGTATTGTACACTGCGTCGGGGGCATCCTGAGCATCCTCCGCGGTCAGGTGGGTGAGATGGCCGCGGGCGGCTCCCACAGCTGGCTTGCATGGCGCTCCTAGGGTCGGTGCCTGTCTCACAGGGGTCTGCATGGGTGCAGCCTTCTGTGGATAGACCGCAGACTTGTGACCCGACTGGCCACAGGTGAAGCACGCGAAGGGCACACTGCCTGTGGCGGTGGACGCAAGTGCCTTCCATGTACTCTGGCTCGGGCTCTGAGCAGGGCGACGTTGAGCAGGGCGGTGGTAGTTGGCGGAGTAGGTACCACCACCACGGCTCGGAGCAGCTCCCTAGGCAAAGCGAGAGCAGGACTGCGACGGAGCAGACCCACGCTACCTCAGGGCCGGGGTGCGAGAGGAACCTTCACCCCGACACCTCTTCTCCTTCCTCTCCCTCTAAGCGTCAGCCTCCAAGCGATACCTCTCCATCTCCAGCACCTTGTTGATCATCTGCCGGAGGGTAGGGCACTCATGGCCCGAGAGAGTGATCTTGAGGCACGAGTTTAGCCCCTTCTTGTAGTGGTACATCTTCTTGTCGGTGCTTGTCTCCTCAGGAGCGTACCACATCATGCGAATGAAGCGGGTGGTGTACTCCTGCACCTTTAGAGTCCCCTGGGTGAAGTTGCGGAACTCCTCCACTTTGGCATCCATGACGCCCTCGGGCACGTGGTGCTCACGGAAGGCCTCAGTGAACTCCTCCCATGAGGTGCTCCCGGGGTCATCGTGGGCATCATAGTAGCCATCCCACCAAGCACGCGCAACGCTAGTGAGCTGATGAGCGGCGACTCCCACACACTCCTCGTCAGTGTAGGTGGCGAGGTCCAGCTTCTTCTCGATCTCCCACAGCCAGTCCTCGGTGGCGATGGGGTCATCGTCGGCGTAGTTGAAGGTAGATGGCCTCAGCATGAGGAAACCCTCCAACTTCCTCTGGAAGTCATTCGGCTGCCCTCCGTGGCGGTGAAGGATTCCCTCAGCCAAGGTCTCCAAAAGGCGGGTCTGGCGGTCCATCACCTCCGCCAGCTGTGGTGGTGGTGGCGGCGGTGGTGCTTCATCTCCACGCATGGCGGCTCCAATCCCACCTCCAGGTTGAGCGGCTCCTGCCTCACCAGCGGGCTCCACGAGGACAGGCTCCTCCATGGCAGCAAAAACGGTGAAGGGAGCTCCACGACCTCCTCCACGGCCACGGCCATGGCCATGGCCCATGGGCGTGGGGGAAGGCGAGCAGTTGTTCAGACGAGCGGAACGGCGGCAAGACATCTCACTGCAGGGTTAGGTCAAGATTAAAGGTCTATTAAGTAATTACACAATTTTTATCACAATTTTTAAAAGATTGCTATCCGACACTCAATACAAGAAGGCGATAAGAACCATAAGACGCAATAAGATCCTATCATCCAATACATGGTTTTATTACAAAGTGACGTCTCCAGTAGCTACACTAGGCAGACTCGCGGGAATCGTGCTACACGCAGGCAGCTCAAAAGTGGACAATCTACTCTATTCCAAGGAGTGAGTCATGTCTCATGGCCACATAGGGCTCATCAAGGTTACTACTACATTATTACATGATCATGAGAGGGTAACTACTCCTGTCCGAAAGTGGCTGGTGGTGTAGATAGGATATCGGTGGAAGCGGAAACTTCGGAAGTGCGGTCCAAGGCACGGAGCTCGTCGTCGGTGTGGTGGATCCTCGCAACGCGGGCAAGAGTGTGCTCTAGCATCTCAGTCCATGGAATCTGAGGATAGTCCACGAACGAACATGCTGCCAGGTTGAGCTTGGTGGGCTCAACGTGGAAGGTTTGCCTGCGCGGCTTCCTGCGCGTCCTAGGCGGAAGAGGGTCCTATACCATCTCGATCTCCTAGACGTGCTTAGCATCAGCGATGACCCAGGCCTAACGGAGACGGTTCACCTTGTCTTGAAGGAACTCGGTGCACTTGACATAGTGGGTGAGGTGGTGCGCATTGTAGGTGGAAGCAACGGCAACCCTTTCTGCCTCATCCTCCAGGGCATTGCAGTGATCCTACAAGCCACACCTAGCGAAGGCACGCTTCTTCTCCTTCTCCTGGAGCTCCTTCAGGACATGCCTCTGACGCTCAATGCGATCCTCGTACTCTAGCAGCTGGGAGGACAGGTAGTCGTTGCGGAGCTCTTGCTCCAGCACCTTGTCCTTAAGCTTAGCAATCTCTACCTTGAGCACCCTCTCACGGGACTCGTGGAGGACCTCCATCTTGCAGGAGTTCTCGCGCTCCTTCATAAGATCACGAATCACCAACTCATGCTTCCACTCCTCCTATGCTAGGACATCATCGCGCTGGAACTAGAAGTCCTGAAGGCTGCAGTTCTGCGACTCCACCTCCATGATGTAGTGGTCCTGGACAAGGATGTACTGTGTGGAGGCACTCAGATAGGGGTCGACCTCGACACACGCAGCGTAGTCGACATCAGTGTCCTGTGGCACCGTGACTTGGTTGAGGTTGAGGGCACGGGGTAGTAGACGGTAGGGCTCAGTCTAGAGGTAGTCGTGCGTGTCACGCATCACGCTACGGAGAGCCATGCGTGAAATAGACTGTACGCAAGCAGCAACGGAAGTCTCCACAGCCACCTCCTCGAAGCCGTGAAGCACGGGTACGTACGCGCTGGCAGGGACCTAGAGGTGGATGATGACGTGACCCTGAAGAAGTCCATTCGGTCCAGCCTCACCCCGGCACACGCACATGATCCTCTCAGTGGGGACAGCCAGCGAGTCCAGCACCTCGTACAGGATCATGGCGAACCCATGGTAGTCTCGTGTGTCAACAGCAAGCTCAACAAGTGGAGCCATCTGCAAAATAACCATAAAAACGGAGTTAGCAGGTTATTCCTTATGAAGTGACCAGGTAGAACAGAGTAAGTATGAGACACATAGGATAAGGCAAAACAGGGTAAGATAGGGGTAACACATAGGAAATCCAACTATGTGAGACAAGTAACTCAGGGTGAAGCAGAGCGAAGTAGAGAAAAGTAGCCTGAAGTGGAGTGAAGTCGGGCAATGGAGAGCGATGATAGGCAAGAAAGCAAGCAGTATTTATGGTAAGACATGTGAAATGAGGTAAGCCATGCAAGAAAATGCAGCATGGTCGGTAATATAACCGAAGGTGCACAGATTCGTGCTTGTTTCTATCGGCCAATCCTAAGGGTTCGTCCTTGGGTCAAGCATGGCTCTGGTACCAACTAAAACGATCCTGCATTCCACGAAGGGAATGCCACAGATTCGACGTGTAATAGATGAACAAGTTCATGCCATTACCCAATTCTTACTCAAATAACAGATTTATACATGAATATCAGAGTACAAATAGAAGGTTTACATATTAATTATTATCATCGCCACGCAGGGCGGAACATGCTCACACACAGCATCTGGAACTTCTCATAGACAGCAGCGGAAACTAGGACTCCTTGCACCAAGCTTAAGCGCAGGGCGAACCCCTACTCCTCCTAGTCGTCCTCCTCGTCGAACTCAGGCTCCGAGCCTGCCAAAATCTATCAGTACACTTGGTACTGGCCACGCATCTCCCACCCTATGATGCATTTGCTTTGTGGAACTGGATGCAAAGGGGGTAAGAAAAGACCTATCTTTGGCTGTGGTTTCCTAAGCGAGTAACCAATGTATTAATAACATAAGTTTGCCAAATTTTTTAACCCATCTCATTCACACACGTTATCCCATCCCAACACATATCTCACCACCACATCACATCTCAACTCACCCTCTCATCGACACGGGCGACTCCCTCTCACCCATGTCTCAACGGCTAAGGCCGGAACACACACTAAAATCCCAGGGAAGGTAGAAGGACTCCTCTCATCTAGTCAAGTGAAGCTGTACTTAGGAAAGGTCCATAGCCAAAGGGTTTGGCATATGTATCGATCGATCAACCAGAAACTCTGCAGAGGTTTACACATCCCACTAGATAGCTATCCTCGACGATGTCTCGTCTAAGCTGATTCCGGGCCACCTACCGACTAGAAATGGTACCACCCTATCACTCAGAACTGGGACCATGTCGGAGTACCACCGACACGCTGAGATTGTGAGACATAGCACTTGGCCCTGAGTACTACGCTGTCTTGGGAGGGTGTGGGTCCTCATTCCCGTACCTCCCTACACTATCCGCTAACCTCTCAATAGTAGTGGCATCACACTAGCAAGTCAAACGTCCGTCTCCTCCCCACAGAAGTGAGTGGGTGTGCAAGGATTCCTAAGACCCGGTCCACAGGCGTGTCAGTCCTTAGGGCGACTAAGCAGGACATCTTCACAAGGGGAAAACCATTTTCCGCTCAACAGAACACCTGACACCTCGTGCCATCATAGCACCTCCCATCCCGGGGCTTCATCCCACGAAGACACTCTGCCCCGGGACCTCTCCCTTTCACGTGTACCCGCCATAGGCACCTCACATGGTGAACGCCCAGGCAGCATCCTCCGGCAAGACTTGTCTTCCCAACTCGACATAGTTCATGCTCGGTCGACTTGACCCTCACCACAGACCCAAGACTCACGCCAAGATCTCTCCAGGTTCATTATCAGGTTAACGGCACCTCACGCCTTATCTCAAACGCCTCTCACTCACCAGCATCACATCACAGATATAATGCGATTAAGAGTAAAGCAGTAGTAACAAGTAATATAGTAGCATCTAATCTAACAGCAGGGCGAGCAGGTGTAAGGTTGCAACAAGGTAAGTGGCTCAAAAGTAGTAAACTACCATGCAACCTATCAGAAAAGTCATGGCATAAAAGCAAAGCGCTAGCAATTCTAGGTATTGCAATGCGTAATAGGATCTACAAATGGGTGGGGCGTGGCACTTGGTAGGTCGTAACCCAAGTCATCGGTGTAGTCGGGGTCGAACTCCTCAGTCGGTGGCTCCTTCGGGTTTGTAAAACGTGACATATATAGCCGTGTTAGCGGCTCCTATAGAGGTGCACAAAGAAGTAACTGAAAATCAAAAGATCCAAATGCACTCAAATATGAGCCTATGACGTAGAGCTCATTTTTAGAAAAATTTGGACTCTGGTTTGGCATTTTTCTGAGCTACGGTTAATTAATTATGAATTTCTGAAGATTTAAATAATATCTAAAAAAGAAAAGGGGGAATCAAGGGCCGACACGTGGCGCATCCGGATTGGTCCAGTTCTGCTCAGTGAATGATATGTGTGGTCCTGGTGAACAGTGAGGCTGACCGGTGGGGCCGGTCAACGTTGACCAGTCAACGATCAACTTGACTGGGCCGTGACCGGGCTTGGTGGGCCGGTGCAAGGCTTGGACATGGGCCAGGTTGGGCCGCCCGGCCCGAACATGTGTCAAACCGTGAAGAGACGTCGTGGCTTGGGCCCAAACTGGGCTGTGAAAAGGCCAAGGTCGTGTGGTTGCGGTCCTCGATGGTCCAGCTAACTGCGGTCCATGGACCGCTCTCCTCCGCTCACGGTGGACCAGGTCCATCTTCCCACCCTCCCTCTCTTGGGTTCACAGTGAAACTGGTCCACAGTCTGGTAGGTCCGTCCACACTTTCCCCCTCTCCTCTGTTTTCACCGCACAGTGGGTGCCGGTGGTGAGCTCGTCCGGTGGTCTCTACGGCGGCTTGACTCAGCCGCTTAGGGCTTCTACGCGTTCACTGCCGTGGGAGGGGCACAAGGGTGAGGTCGAGGTGGCGTGCTAGGGGCTCTAGCTGGTCCTCCTGCGGTGGTGGCGGCTCGGCATCTCTAGCTGGGCAGGGCATGACCGGCCGCGCCCCCGAGGTCTTCCTTCCTTGGCGTGCGCACGGCGCGTTTTCCCCCTCCCGAGGTGATTCCGGGCATCACCACCTCCCCTAACTCTACTGGTGCTAACCGGTGAAAGTGGCTCGGCTTGGGCGACGCTCATGGTGTCGGCGTGCATGGGTGAGACAGACGGTTTGGGGCTCACCGTCGGGTGTGGGGCAGACGGGATGCTGTGGCCGTGATGAGGTGATGCCGTGGAGAGTCGGAGCAGGCAGGTAGGCAGTGGCGGCACCTCTCCGCCCCTTCGCGGTGGCTTCTTCCTCTCCGCCCCTTGCTCCTCTCCACCTCCCCTCTCCCTCTCTCTATCTGGTTGAGTGGGAAGCCCACGAAGTGGCGCGATGGATGGGAAGGGCTGGGGCTTCGGGGGTCACCCTTCTTATAGGGGGAACGGTGGTCATGGCGGCTCGAGCACTCGCCTACGGTGGCGATGGGTGGCCAGGGCACATGTAGGGCAGAGGATAGGCCGGGGCTAGGGTTGTAGGGTGTGTTGGCGGGTTGTGGCGACAGCTAGGAGCGGGATTTCGAAAACGGGCGGTCAAAAGGGTGGTGCGGGTGGTCGAGCCATGGTGTCACGGCGGTCTGGCCCGCGGTGGTGGCGTCAGCATGGCGGGCGCAGCTGGGAGCGGGGCGGCATCTTCACAGATCAGGGACATGGCGCTCATCGCACGCGCTTGGACGATGAACTGAACGGGGCGGATGGCGTCGTGTGCCTGGGATTCCCCAGCGGCGCACGTGCTCTGCCTTCGGGCGAAAAACAGAGGAGACGGCAGAGGTGAGGGATGACTTGTGGTCCCCACCCGTCAGCGGTTGGAGGGAAACGACGGTTCCCCCCTCTGTCGTTACGCGAGGGAAGACCAGGCGCGCTTCCTTGGGCCGGCCTGCTGGACTCCACACGCAAGAGGGGAAGGCTAGGCCTGGCAGCGCTTGGCTGGGCCTCGGGTTGTGCTGGGCCAAAATGGCCTTTTCTATCAGGAATCTTTGCCTAGGTTTTTCTATTTCACTTTCTACTTCTCATCCTATTTTCCAACTATAGCTTGGTCCTTATATGAAAGTGTTATGCGCCAATTAGCATCCACCACTTAGGGCTAGTCCACTAGGGTCTTGGGTTAGTGGGTCTAGGTCCAAGGGTAAGCACTTAGGTTAGGGGTTAATTAATTAATTACACGATTAATTAATTAATTAAAGCATGTTTAGTTTATCTATTTTAACTAATGGTTGATTTTATTAACACACAATAAATTGAAAAGTGCCAACTCACAAGTTTATTAATGTAAATGCAATGCTTCTACACTCTAAGTAGGTTCTACTTGTGCATCTACTAGGGTTTTTCCTACATGGCACTCACCAAACATGGGCATGTTTGCAAAAAAAATTTCAGGTGTGATTTTTGGGTTTTTGGGAAACTGGGATGTTACAGTTTATCCTTCTCGAACACAACATCTTTCAAGCCTCTAACAAAGTCATGCTTAATCAATCTATTCAATTGTTTCATTCCAACATGACCAAACCTTCTATGCCATAACCAACCCATACTAGACGTAGTGAACAAGCATGTTGACAATTGAGCATCACTAGCATTGAAATCATCCAAGTATAGATTCTCATATATAAAGCCTTTGAAGATCAAGTTAGAGCCATCTACACTTATGATCACTACATCATCTACTCTAAATATGCATTTGAATCCAAGATCACACAATTGAGCCACGGATAGCAAATTGAAGTTCAAGCTCTCAACTAGCAACACATTGGATATGCTCATGTCATTGGATATTGCAATCTTACCAAGCCCTTTAATCTTGCCTTTGTCATTGTCACCAAACATTATACTATCATAGCCATTACTATCATTGGTATTGGTTGAGTTAAACATTCTTGCATCACCGGTCATGTGTTGAGTGCACCCACTATCAAGAACCCAATGCCATCCTCCGGCTTTGTAATTGACCTATAAAAGAGGATCAATTCTTTTTAGGTACCCACACTTGGTTGGGTCCTTAGAGGTTAGTGACCAAACTCTTTGGCACCCATATGGCTTTCTTCATTGAGCCCATCCATGGTGCACCAATGAACTTACATGAACACCATTTGTACCCTTAGTAACAACATAGAAAGAATCAAGCTTAATTGAGGATACTTTAGCATTCTTGTTCTTGTTCATGCATTGTTGCTGTTTGTGACCAACTTGCTTGCAACTTTTGCAATACCAACCATTGTTCCTCACAAAACAAGTTTTGTGATTAGCAAAGGTGGCCTTGCCTTTCTTGGGATGTAGCCCAATCCCTTTTTGTAGAGAGATGCCCTTTGGCTACCCAAACACATAAGCAAGTGGTCCTCACCACCATAGGCCTTAGCCAAGGTGTGATTGAGCCCTTTTACCTCCTTCTTGAGGGTCTCATTCTTAACCATTAGTGAGGCATCACAAGTGAAACCATTGCTACTAGATGAGGTAGAAGTGGATTTGCTACAAGATGGGTTAGTGGAGGCAACAATGATAGGCTTATAGAATGATTCATGAATTATATCACATGTTAAGCCTTTGTCACATGTTACAACATGCTTCTTCTCATTTTGCTCATTAAGCAAAGAGGAATGAACTTTTTCAAGGTTCTTGTGAGCCTTGACAAGCTTCTCATGGGCTTCCTCTAGCCTCTCATGAGATGCATTGAGCTCATCAAAGGCTTGCTTAAGGGCTTTTATCTCCTTGTGCAAGTATTTGCATTCTCTTCTCTTAATGTCAAAATGTTCTTTAGCATCTTCTAACATGTCAATTAGTTCATCTTTAGTGGGTTCATCATCATTGTCACTTTAACTTTCACTCTCATTGTCATGTTCATGATCACATCCATCATCACAAAGTTGTACCTTAGTGGCCTTAGCCATGCAGCATGGAGTGTTGAAGAGAGAAGGCTTCTCTTGTATGGCAATGCTTGCATGACCCTTCTTCTTGGTGATCTTATCATCATCACTATCATCATCATCACTTGATAAAGCATCACTATCCCAAGTGACCACATATGAACCACCCTTCTTCTTTTTCTTGATGGTCATCTTGTCCTTCTTCTCTTTCTTTTCCTTCTTGTCCTTCTTCTTGCTCTTCTTGTCATCATCATCACTGTCGCTATTATATGGGCATTGAGCAACAAGATGATCCTTGCTTCCACACTTGAAGCACCTTATTGACTCTTCCTTGTTCTTGATGAAGACTTCCTTCTTCTAGCACAGTAGCCCTTCTTCACCATAAACTTACCAAATCTCTTCACAAAGAGAGCCATCTTCTCATCATCCATCTCATCAAAGCTCAAGTCTTCATCTTCACTTGATGATTCTTGCTTTGCCTTGCCCTTGGATGATGTGGCCTTGAATGCTACACTCTTATTCTCATCCTTCTTCTCATCTTTCTTCTCCTTCTTTTCTTCCTTCTCATCATCATATCTATATGTGTCATCGGTCATCATATCTCCCAACACTTGGTTTGGTGTCATGGTGTCCAAACCACTCCTCACTAGAATAGTGACCAATGTGCCAAATCTCAAAGGTAAGCATCTCAAGAACTTATGGAAGAAGTCCTTGTCCTTCACTTCTTCTCCAAGTGCTTTGAGATTATTGACAAGCACTTGAAGCCTATGGAACATCTCCGGCACACTCTCATCATCCTTCATCTTGAAGCTTGCAAACTTCTCTTTGAGAATATATGCCTTTGCACCCTTCATGGCTTGAGTGGCCTTAAATGATTCATCCAACTTCTTCCATGCCTCATGAGCCATCTCAATGTTCTTGATTTGCTCAAATGTTCTCTCATCCAAAGCATCATGAATGGCACTAAGAGCAATGTCATTGTTTTGGAGTAGCACCTCTTCGACAGCGGTGGGATCCTCTCCATTGGCAATCTCAATCTTGGTCTCCACCACCTTTCACACCTTTCTATTGATTAACTTGATATATGTTTTCATCTTAGCCTTCCAATAAGGATAGTTGGAGCCATCAAATTGGGGTGGCTTCTTGGTGTTGTTGATTTGAGCCATTTTGATACCGAAGGTTGTTAAGCCTCAAATCATGGTGACCATGGCTATGATAACACTTGAAAGGTCCTACTGGATAGAGGAGGGTGAATAGCCTATTAAAAATTCTACAACAACACTTAGCAAATTCGTTAGACAATTAAATGGCGAAGCAAGTGTTGCGCTAGCCTACCAAAAGAGCAAGCCACCTACCATAAGTCTAGGGACTATGATCACTAAGCACACAATTTGCTAAGTCACTACTCTAAGTTAGTGAGCTCTCAAAGACTAACTAAAAAGCCACACTAACCACTAGACTCCATGAAAGCTAGCTCTCAAAACTAATTACACTAAAGAGCATAGCTTGCACACCAGAAATGTAATGCAAGAGAGAGTGGCAATGATTATACCGACATGTAGAGGTATGAGCCAATCACCAATGGAGTCAAAACCAATGAAATCCTCAGACAATAATGACACAAGATTTTTTACCGAGGTTCAGTCACTTGCCGGCAAGCTAGTCCTCATTGTGGTGATTCACCCACTTAGAGCTTCACGCACTAATTGGCATCACACGCCAAACCCGCAACCAGATGTTGCACAACCAACACAAGATAAGGATCACACAAGCCATGAGCAATCCACTAGAGATGCCTTTCGTGATCTCCCACGGGGAAGGCTCAAGACCCCTCACAATCACCATGATCGGAGACGGAGACAACCACCAACCTCCACTCACGATCCTTGCTGCTCCAAGCCATCTAAGTGACGGCAACCACCAAGAGTAACAAGCGAATCCCATAGCGAAACACAAACACCAAGTGCCTCTTGATGCAAACACTCAAACAATGCACTTGGATTCTCTCCCAATCTCACAAAGATGATAAATCAATGCACTTGGACCAAGATCAAATCCGAGCAAGCCGTCTGCTTCTCCCCCGTCTACTTCACCACGTAAGCGGCCACTCGCGCGACCGGTGGCTCCATTTGTGTCGTCGCCACCGCCAACGTTGTGGTCGTGACTGGCTGCTCCACGTCCATCAGGGATGCCTCCTGCGTGTAGGCATTCACCCGTCCCACCGAGGACGCCGTCACCGTTGTTTCTTGCTTGGTCCATGCCATGGCCCTCCTGGCACTGCTCCCGCTTGACCTGTGCGCAGCGCCAGCCATCGGCTGCTGCGCCAGTGCCAGGGGAGTCCACGCCTACCCATGCTGCAGATGGTAAAACTATAGGATCACGGCAAGATTTGACAAAACGACAGAGCACAAAGAAGACCCCAACTTACCTTGGCGCCCTCGGGCGTTTCGGGTCTAGCCCACCTGACCCTGGCTGCTCTGTCTCATCGGTGCATGGGCATTTCAAGCCCTCCCTTTGCTTGAAAGGCCCGGATGGGATGGAGCAGCCCATCTCCGTCAGCCCCCGGGGAGCGTCGACGGTGCAACTCGCCTCCCTCGGCCTCGGAGGCACGTCAGCAGAGCGGCCTGCCTCCATCGATTCCTAGGGCGCGCCCTCACCCTCGTGGAATGGGAAGGGTTCCATCACCCATAGGGATGAGTCACTGCTCGACAGCTCATCCTCCTACGTGATGACCTCCCACTCAATGCCATCGCCCCCTCTGCCATCTCATCTTTCTTCCTCTTCATTAGTCTTGCTCTCCTCCCCTCAGTCACACCTCTATCGCCTCTTCCATTGCCTCTTCTTCTTGTCCTCCTTTGCCTTCCTCTACTGCTCATTCTCAGCACGGTTCACTGCCCTCACTGCCGCATCCTCCGACAGCAGCGTAGGGTGGTCCTGGGGATGAGATTCCTCGGCTGAACCCATCCCTCTCAAAGTTGGAGAAACAAGGTTGAAGAATTAATTGAGCGAAAGAGGCAGAGAAGAGGAAAACTTACAAACTCGACGAAGCCCGCATCTGGTCGCATTGTGGGGTGCCTTGGCACTGGGTAGATGAAGTCAAGGATGACACCCACCTCGTCCCGCGGGGGCTCCATCACCTCCTTGATGCGCTGAGCTATTTTGGTGTTGGGGAGCGCACCCTCAGTGAGCACCGTCCCTTCAAGAGACACATCGGGCGCCATGAGGTGTAGTGGGAGTGTGCGCGCCATCAGTGGCGCCACCCTCTTTGCATGGTACGCCCCGATGATGCCTGATCCCTTTAGGTTGCTCTCTTTCAAGGATTTGATGGCGGTGAGGTGGTCCAGGATCTTCTTCTTTTCCTTCTCCAGAACGCCCCATCTCCACGGCTCCGGGGCCTCTTTAATCACACGCCCAGTGTACCATGGCAGAGGCGTCGTTCTTCAGGTAGAACCACTGCGAATGTCACCCCTTATTGGATGTCGACAACTTGAGGGCCAAGTACTCGTCGGCCCAGTTGTTCCTAAGGTGGATGCTCGCACACCCCATCGGCATCAACCGGGTCGGCTAGTTCCCCTCTCTTTCTTCTGTAGGTTGGCGGTGAAGAAATACCTCCACAAATCGAAGTGAGGCCCGATCCCCAAGTAACCCTTGCACAACGTAATGAAGGCTATGATGTGCTGGATCACATTGGGGTTTAGATGCTACAACTCGATCTTGTAATAATCCAAGAGCCCACAGAGGAACTGGTGGGGAGGAGACACGAACCCACCCTCGTGGAAATGCGTGAACAACACAACTTAGCCATCGGGCGATGCCAGCGCATCGTGGCCATCAGGCAGATCCACATCAGTCCTCGCATGGAGGAGACCACGCCTGACGAGGCCCTCCATGCGCGTGGGGGTGGCGTCTGAGTGGCACCACAGCTCCATGGGAGATGAAGCCGGGGAGGCAAAAGCTTCGGCAGTGGTGGCGGCAAGGAAACAAAAGCGGGGAACCATAGCAACGGCGGTGATGAGAGCGAGAGAGGTAAGGATGCTATTGCGCGTACCGGATATGGAGGGCTAACCCTTTCATTTTATAGGGGAGGTAGAGGCAAGGAGTCAACTGCCTGCCTCGATCCACGCGCCCACTGCGTCCTGTCACCATGTCTCTTCGTGGGGCATGTGCATGTGACCTCTGGCCATTTCTGTAACACCTCAGGTGTTTAGCTTCCATAATTGCATTGCATTTCATAAGCATGAGCATCATTAGTATCATCGATGTCTTGTTTTGCTCGCAACATGAATATGCAACATGCCTCAATGTGCTCTGGTTTCATAAAGTGATTGCTTATGAAATGTGAGTAGTGCAAATTGTAGGTACAACATGGGGTCACATATTTTGAAATATGACAATGTGGTTAGCACCTTTTGTTGGGATCAATGGGTGCAACAAAGTCTTGCAACATGATAATGCAACATTTTTGGGTGTATTAGGGTTTTGCTTGTTTCCAATCATGTGACACTAGTGTTTTTGTGTAACTAAGGGGTAGAGTGGCTAATTATATCTTACAACACCTTAATTACACTTAGGGTCACTAGTGGAGCAAGGTTCATGTTGACCAAAATTACCAAATTGCCCTCCAATGAGCTGTTGACCAATAATGGACCCTAGAATGCTTTGGTTTGACCAATTAAAAAGGCTAGCTTAGAGACCTTTCATGGAGGAGCAACCTTAAGCAAAGTTGTAGAGGATTTCCTAAGGAACAAAAGTTCCAATATGGCCATCTCATGAAAATGATCAGAACATGCTCAAAAGTGGCCCACAAGTCAGGTTGAGGGGCTGCCTAACACTTAGAAAAATTCTAAGTCTGAAATTTGGAATTTCAGTTTCAAAGTACCCCACTTCGATGCCATGTAACTCAAAAACTAGACCGAACCAGTCCAAGCTCCAATTGACAAAGTTGTAGTACTCACATAGCTCTACAACTTTTCTGTTAACACCTACCACTAACTCGAGCCAGATTAGGAGATATAGAAGCTCAAACTTCGGCTGTCAGTCACTGCATTAGACCTCGATTCAGAGTTTTAGTTGGCTCGATGGCCGACCGGTCATAGAACCGTGCCGCCGTGTGGGCACGGCGTGGCGGCCGTACGCCAGCCGTGGCCCCACTGTTCAGTCGCGAGTGGGCTTCAAGGTCGCCACGGCACCCTCCTGTCTCCTCCCTCCCTCCATTCACCCCTCGCCCTTGCTGTGCTCACCGAGGCGCAACATCGAGGCGCCATCGCCGCTGCGCGCTCCCCAATGGTCATGCGAGCTCGCCGTTGCATCACAGCCACCCAAACACCGTCCACAGCTCTGCTAGAGACTCCTCTACCTCCTCCATCCCTTACTTGAGCCAATCGCGCGGAGGTAAGAGCGCATTGCCATTTCTGCCACTGCGAGGTCTCGCCGACATTCGTCCGTGCGGCGGCTCATGGTGGCCAGCTCACTGCCACCACTCTCCGTCTCTGCTAGCCCCTGTTTCGGGTTCCTGGTTGCATGTAGAAGCTTAGGTCATGATGCTACGGTCGGGGTTGGTCAGTCCACGCCAGAACGCGGCCGCGCACTGACGCGCCATGGCCGCTGATGAGGTGCTCACGCGGCCAGCTGCACTCGCACTACCTCAGTCCGTAGCCATAGCATAGATAGGTCCGCCACCTCCTCGGGAAGCCATAGCGCGCCTAACATAAGCACCTTATTCCCGGAGTCACTAGAGCGCCACCGTGTGCCACCACCGAGCCGCTGCCGCCATGTTCATTGTAGCTAGGGTCGGGTAGAGTCTATGGTTTGGGGGTCAGGTGATGCGGGAGGTCGAGCGGAACCCGTTGGTACCCTTCCCTTCGCCGAAGACGCCGTCGTCGGCGAGCCGGAGCTCGCCGGAGCCCGCGGCTCTTCCTTCTCTGCTCCCCTCTCACTACCATCAAGTCCCACCTGGCAGGTGTCGCACGCATGGGCGGGATGGCCAGAGCAGGCCGCACGCGGATTGGGCCGCATTGGCATACCAGGCCGGCCCAGTAGCAAGTTAGGGTTCAGTTTTTGTTTTTCTTTTATTTTGTCATAGATTTAGATGATGTTTTGGAAATTCATATCTAGGGTTTTACTTGTCCAAAAATTATGATTTAAATTTTGTTGGGTTCTGCTTGAAGTGTAGTATTTAAGAAAAATATCAAATATGTATGTGATGATTATTTCCTGGAAGGATTAATTAGGGTTTTGGAATGTGTTTTAAATTTGATATAAACTTGTTAAATGAATAACTTGAGTTCTATTGTCCCAAAAATTATGAAAATTTGTGAGTAGGCTATTTTATGCATGTGTTAGCTCTGAGAAAAATTTGAGTACTAGTGCTTGAGTATTTTTCAAGTTATGATGATATCATGTTGTTTTAGGAAATACTTGAATGAATTTTAGTAATTTTTCTACATGTGCAATATTCATATAAATTTGTGGAGAGTGTCATGGTACCCTAAAGTGTTTAAGAAAAATATGAATTATGTTGTTTGATACTTTCAATGTGATTTGTTAATTATGCAAAAATCAGCCTTTTTGGATTGTGAATTTTGTGTAGGGAGTTTCTGGGAATAATTTTAGTTCAAATTTTTACAGTAGCCTCTTTTTAGGTCAGAGAGTCTCCTGTAATTTTTGTAGAATTTAATAAGCAGTTTGCATATAGGTTTAATTTTCCACTTAATTAATTAAGTAAATTAAGAAAGGGGTGAAAATAAATGTTCTAGGTTGGCACCCCTTGCTTTCTAGTGTTTTTATGACATGTGTGAACTATTGGTATCATTGGTTTAGTCATAGAGGAAGTTTGACACATAAAGAAATATTTAATCTTCATATTTCTAGGTTTTCTGGACAGCTAGTAGAATTTTTGGATTTGACCCTTAATAAAAGTGTTTTCTGGAAAACTTGTGAATACCAAAGTGGTAGTAAATTTGATAAACTAGCTTGTGTAAAAATTTGGGGGCATTTGTCTTAGTAGTCTAGGAGTTATGGCTGTTTAAAGTAACTGTCCAGAAATGGCTGCTCTCTGTTTGGAGAGGACAGATTTCTGAAACTCTAGAATTTCGACTAGGAAAACTTAGGAATTAAGTGTTGAAGTCTGAAAATGATTTGTATAGCATTTTATAAGCTTTCCAGATTGTCTTGTATCATGTCTTTTGGATTTAGGAATCTCCAGTTATGATAGAAACACTTAGCTGCTGTCCAGAATGTCTTGTTTTGATATTTTGAGCTTGGATGTGGTAACTTAGGTAAAGTTGTTCTTGTGATTGTTAGGTGTTAGGGCCTTAAAAGAGGAGTTACAACTATACATTAGGTTGTGTAGATTAGGAAAGTACTTCTCTACCGGAGAAGAGATTTGCACTTATTATTGAAGTGATTTGAATAGAGCTTTAGGATTGGTAGTAGTGCATTTCATCCTGAGCATGCTGCATCCTTCATTATGTATCCATGAAATTTATTATGCACTCATGCAATAGATGTTCCGGAGGGGGTGACTCTTCTCGAGTTCGAGGGAGCGATCCCGGAGGAGATCCAGGAGCAGCCGAGGGAGCCAGAGGAACCAGCAGAAGGAGTTCCCGCAGAAGATCTACCTGAGTGTCTTGATCACCGGCCATCCTCTTTTCTGAAAGGCAAGCCCCGGTGCATGCTGACCCTATTGTTTTATAAATGAATCTTGAGTATTTTTACTTGTTTACTGCATTAAGTTGTAGGAGTTGTGTGAAAACACTTGTTGCATTATACCTGTCCTTGTCCAGATATCGTACTTAAATCCTAAATTAGGTTTAGGCACGTGTCAATGCTTAGCCATGCTTAGTCCGGTAGAAGTCGGGTGATTTCCGGTCATCCGCGAGATGTAGGAATGGGTCACGAGTGGCTATTATGGCTATCGTGGATGGAACCATGCTTTAAAAATGAAATTGAGACCGGGCGGGAGTTCGATAGTGCAGCCGCAAGACACTTCAAGTCTTGGGTGCGGAGATATGACCGTCTGAGTCGTTTAAGGACCGATTCGCTATACGTCCTTGAGTCATGTTGAACGCAGTCTAACACTTAGTTGGCCGGATAAGTCGTTCTAACCGCGAAGCCAAGTAATATGGTTCAGGCCAGGAATCGAATGGTAGGTTGCATCTTGGAGGAGAGAAAGGATGTGCTTGGGGACATTGACGTGAGACCAAGGGGGGTTAGAGTCCCTATCACCTGGCAGAGGGTCGTCCTTGGGGATGCGGCATCATTCGGACCTACGATTCCTGAATTGTATGAAAGGTGGCTTGTGCGACCCTAGCAGGGGCCGCGCGGTGAGTGTTAGAAATACCCCTCCAGCTGGATAGGAATTCGATTCGAATCGTCGTCGCTCCCGGTTAGTGAGCACTTGACTTGAGCAGCGGCAACGTAGATCTCATTAAATTAAACAGATGGTTAAGTGAATGATACAATGTTGCCGCAAATTATACCTGCTATGGATATAATAATATCATTTGTTTGATTATAATAAAGTGAATGATTTAGTACAGGTGCTAAGATAGATGACAGGTAATGCTAAAAACAACTGCTAGTACAGGTTAAAAGAGTTTCAATTACTTATGCCTTTCTGCAAAATGTGATGTCAGCTAGCCCACTTATGAAAGCCTTGCATAATCTTTGGTGTCATCTTATTTATGATTTTTGACGGATAAGTCTAGCTGAGTACATTCCAGTACTCAGGGTTTATTCCCTCCTGTTGCAGATGATATGCTTTACCAAGGCTTCTGCAAGAGCTGTCTCCACCCTGCGGGTGACGAAGACTAGATCACTCAAGCATGATCATCCGTTATGTACTTTCCTTAATGCTTTTGCGAAATGTTGTGTAACACCCCAGGTGTTTGCCTGGCATATTAGCATTAGTTGAGCATGGTCATGGCATGGCATTACCATAAGCATCATCATTTCATGTGCATCCATGCTTGAAACATGACCCTGCAACATTTCAATATATGTATGTTAGGGGTGCTAGTGATAATATCAAGTATCTGGACCATGCTATTACATGTGCTAGGTTTGTTATGCTTGAAAACGTGTGAAATATGCTCCTGAAACATATGCAACATTAGGTTCAGTAATTAGGTTAGTGAGGCTTCATTAGTTATAGTAATAGTGTTTCAATGCCTTCTTGTGAAGCTTTCATGCATAGGTGATGCTAGAACGTGTTTAAGGCCTTGATGATGTTTGCAACATGTTAGTTTAGCAATTTGACCTAGGGTTTGTGTTTTTGTCATGCCCTAATTCCATGTTGACTCATGCTTTGACTAGTTGACCTATAGGACCTCCCTTGTTTGACCTAACAAAAAGTATAGCCTAGAGTTTTTGCATGGCTGTGCCACCTTAACAAAGTTTGTGCCAAATTTAATGAGGAACAAAAGTTGTTCAGTGGTCAACTCATGAAAATGCTTGGAACATGCCCTAACATGTCCCACAAGTCAGGTATAGGGGCTGTTTTTCAGTACTGAAATTCAGCTAAGTCTGGAATGGACTTCAGTTTCATGTAACCATCTTTGGTGCTTCGTAACTCGCAAACCCGGCAGAACCAGCCCAAGATACAATTGACAATATTGTTGTCCACACGTAGCTCTACAATTTTGTTGTTAACGCCTATCGCTAACTCGGGCTAGATTAGGAGTTATACGTTGTCGAAATCACGCTGTCAGGCTCGGCTTAACTTAAACTTTGTTTCAGAAGTTCAGAAACCGATCTCGCTCGTGGCCGACACCGATCAGAGGGACGACGCCGCGTGGTCATCTACGTGTCATTGCCGCGCTTGGTTAGCAGGCGCGAAGTCACCACGAAGTCCCGGGGATGCCCGCTTGCCTCATTCTCCCTCCGCCCTCCTTGTCTCGCTCGGTTGGTGAAGTCTCGCCACCGAGAGCATCACCTCGCATTGCGCCAACCGTAGCTCCTCCGTTCGGCCACCATTTCCTGATCGAGCTCGACCAATCACTCCACCTTGAGCTGCTCTAGCCCGTGCTCCAACTCTCTAGCCTAGCCGAGCCGTAGGTAGGTGACAAAAATTCACGCTTGTCATGGTCGCCGCGCTCGGAGCGCCGCCGAGCTCGTGCTCTGCCGTGGGCTGGCCAATGCCGAGCTCCTCCACGCCAAGATGTGTTTGTTCACGGCTACTAGTGTCATGTAGAAGGTTTAGGAGTGCTTGGTTTAACCGCTACTGCGTCGGGTCCGCGGGAACGAGCTACGGATTTGGCCGCGCCCGCCATGGCCGCACCGAGCTCAAGCTCGATTTTGCTCTGCTCGCTTGCTTGTGATTTGTTTTGCTTCGCGTTCCATGCATCTTGGGTGTAGGTCTAGTTGTCCGCAAGACATTACCGCCGGTTTTTGTCTCGATGGCGTGCAACGCCAAAGCTTCGGTGAGCTCGCGTTTCCATCGTGCTTGCGCCGCTCATGGTCGTGCCGTTGTAGTCAATTTGGTGCCTCGCTTTAGGGCTTGTTCGCTTCGCCTTGCGATGTAGAGCGTGTAGGTACCCTTGGTTCGTCGTGCAACGGCCGATTTCGCCGCTGTCGGCATGCACCGCCCACCACCGTCCGCCTTCACCATCGTCGCGCGAGCTCAGGTGTAGTAGAAGTGGGAAAGGAGGGTGCCTAGATGCGGGTCGAGGTGGGGAACATCTCCATGCCGTCGGGTTCGCCGGAGGGGTCGCCGGCGGCGAGCCAGACCTCGTCGGAGCTCCTCCCCTGCCTCCGCTGTGGATGACGGGCGGGCCCCCCTGTCGGCGTGGGCTCACTCCTCTGGCTGCGGACTGGGCCGCCTTGCGGGCCGAAAGGAGCAGCAGCGCAGGCCCAGTTGGGCTGAGGGCCTGTTTTAGCTTTTCGTTTTATTCTTTTTCAGCAAAGTGCAATTTTGTGTTGATTCTTGTAAAAATCATATCTGGAGTTAGGAAAGTCCAAATGAGATGATTCAACTTGCACAGTGCTCTGTGAAATGTCTAGTTTTTATTAAAAATATAAAACTATGCATGTTCTATAGTATAAAATAAAGTCTATGAATTATTCCTTTATGCTTGTATTAAATTAGTGATATCTTGTGCTAATTTTTGTGATTTGTTGGAGCTTGATATAAATGTGAAATTTGGTCAGTGATGGTATGGGGGTATGATGGGACTATGGTAAATTTATAAGCTGTGTTTGATCTTCCTAGGTAGGGTTTCCTATTTTGTTTAGGCTACCCACATGTTTTGGTAATTGCTATAATTCCTGTTTTCAGGACAGCAAGTCAAAGCTTGCTGATTTAAGTGTGGTTAATGATGTTTTCATGAGATGTGATATACATAAAGGTGGTAGTAAATTACTTGGCTAAGCTGCTGTTAAAATTTGGTAGCCTTTGGCTAAGTAGTTTAGGGGTTACACCTATTTTAAGTAAGGGTTCAGAAATTGTTATTTTTCTGGAATTCTGGACCAGATATGAGAAATCTGTTTGTTTGCCCTACTTAAGTTAAGATTCATGCTTTGACATCTGAAAATGAATTGTAGAAAATTTTATAAGCTTTCCAGATTGTCCTCATGCTTGTCCATTGTAGTTATAGAACTCTAGTTATGAACCTTCTAAGTTGCTGCGGTCAACTTATCAATGTGTTAAATTCGGGAACTTGTTATATGTGGGTTAAGTAGGAACTTTGTGGTACTTAGTGGTTACTTATGGATGTTAAACATGTTAATACCAGAGAGGAAATTTTCACCTACTCTTAAAGTAATTTGAATAGAGCACCATGTAGCTTGACTTTTATTGCTTAGATTGTTGCACTATTCATTACATTCATCATGCATACATGCTCATAAGCTCATCATGTCACATCTGTGCATACATGAGATTCATTGGTGCATATACATTCAATAGGTGTACCGAGGAACGTGACGAAGGTGGAGTTCCATGAGATGTACCCGGTGGAGTTGGAACCAGTTCGGGGGCAGGAGGCCCAGTCCGACGGAACCCGAGGAGACGAAGGAACCGTGGTTGAGCGCTGAGCCCCGAACCATCCTCGTACGGTTAAGGCAAGCTCCGGAGCATTATAAGCCTCCTACTTTCAAAGCAATTAATTATATATGTTATATGTATTGTTGCATTAAGTGGTAGGAGTTGTTTGGAACCCTTGTTGCATTATATCATTCCTTGTCCAGATATACGAATCCATGAATCCTATGTAGACAGGTTCGTCTTTATGCTTAGCCCTGCCTGATTAGAACGGTAATGTCAGGTGATCTCCTATCACCTGCAAGATAGGAAGTATTGGGTCACGGTTGGCTATATTTGCTATCGTGGAAAAGAACCAAGTGTTAATAATGAACTTAGACCGGACGGGATGTCGATAGTGAGGCAACAAGGCATGGAGGTCTTGGGTGTGGATCTATCCCCGTCTGTGTCGGTTAAGGACCGATCCGCTGTACTTCCTTTGTCATTTTGAACGCAGCCTAACACTTAGCTGGCCGGCCTGAGGTTGCCGACCGCGAAGCCGAGTAGCTCAACTCAGGCTGCGAAGCCGAAAAGTGTAAGTCGTCTCGGAGGGGAGCCAGGTGGGACCAAGGGCAGGTGAGTTAAAAGTCCTGAGCTTCCTGGCCACTGGAATCCCTGAGAGTGCGGCGCTGTTCGGGCCCATCCTGAGTTGTACCAAAGGTGACTGTTGATGACTCTTGCAAAGTATGCCCGGTTGGTGTTAGGAATACCCCCTCAGCTGAGTTGGAATCGATTCGAATCGCCGTCTCTCCCGGATAGTGAGAAACTTGACAGAGCAGAGGCAACGTAGATTTCACTAAATCTACTGATGGTTCTGAAGATGATGATGATATAATGATGGCCTTATAAACCTGATATGGTTATTATTGTTTGCTTAGCTAGATCAAGTGATTGCTATAGTACAGGTACTAATCTAGAGGATAGGTTAATAATGATTAACTTGATGCTTAAAGCAATAATAATTACTTATCTGTACTTAAGCTTTTATGCAAAGGTGTCAAGCCAGCCCACTTATATAAAGCCTTGCATACTCCTTGGTGTCACTTTATTTCAAGTTTTTGACGAGTAAGTCTAGCTGAGTACCTTCTCGTACTCAGGGTTTATTCCCACCTTGTTGCAGGTAGCAGCTTCTTACTGGTTACCTGAAGTACTGTCTTCGCTGTTGGGTGTGAAGACTAGACCATTGGGCATGGTCTCTGTAGTTTCTCTTCTAATATGCTTTTGCAAGATTTGACTACTTACTGGAAGTACTTAAATTAAAAGTGGTTTTAAAACTATGTTGCTTCCGCTATTCCTAATTTGGTTTTGTAATAACTTATTCGTACTCCAATGCATGAGAACTACTTATGAACTATTGTAACAAGTGATGTGTTATGTTGAATCACTACGATCTTGGTTGCTCTTGGTTTGGTTTGAAATCCCTCGAGATTTCGTGGACTACCAGAGTTATATGGGCTCAAGTTTGATAATTTGATCGCTTCGGTGATTGTTTTTAGACTTATGCTCTTATAATTTGGACGGTTCCGTTACATGTTGATCAGTAAGACTGGCAGTAGTATTTGAACAATGTGCGTGTGTTATGCTTCCGCGACTTTATGAACTTGGTTTGTAATATTTTGTGACTCCGTGTGTGTAAGTGGATTTTCGGAACTACTTGTGAAATGTAACGTGTGATGTGTTATGTTGAATGATGCGATCTTGGTTGTAAGCAAGTTGGTTTGAAATCCTTCGTGGTTTCGATTGACTACCGGGATTATATGGGCTCAAGTTCGAAAATTTGAGCGCTTCGGTGCTTGTTTTTGTACTTGTGCTCTTATAATTTGGTCGGTTCTGTTATAGTTTCCTCAGGGGACGCACTAGATAGCGACTCACCCCCTCCCAATGAGCCGTGAGCCACCATAGGGAAGAAGGGATACGGAGCTAAAAATGCTCCTATGGCCCATTACGGCCCAGGAGTTCAAAGGTTGGCCCACCGACGGGTTTGACAACCACTCCAGGGCACCTTCAGAGTGAGAGGTGGAAAGAGATGGGCCCACTAGCAGCCAGTACCTAGCGTGCGAGCGCCATGGGCATTCTGGCCCATGTTCGAGTCTTGGCAGAGCACGGCTGTTGGGCATTCTTAACGTCACTACCAAAAGTAAACTTAGTTTTCTAATTCTGATAACGGCGCCAAAAATGCCAAACCTATCCCTCATGCCACTTAAGCCAAGTTGTCATCCCCAGCATGACATGAGAGACGCGGTATTGAAATATGCATTTGCTCATCAAGATAAATAATAAAAGGGATCTGCAAGCGCACAGATTAATACCGATGTAGCATTTTAACCGGGAAGTATTCTAGGTATCGTTATTTATATTTTTACCACTGGGAAGGGATTTCTAAGTATCATGGTTGATAATGGAATGAGAATATGGAACTGAGTACACATCATTGCATGTATAACCAAGAGTATTTATCAATCTCTTTATACAGGTATAAATGTCACATTAAGTAAAGGTAAAGTGATAATGGTGACAAAGATAATTAATCTGATTAGCTAGCCACATATAATAATGATAAGCACCTCAACAGATATTCTAGCAAGTCATTAGCATGGAATTAGGATGAACTACAAAGATATTCCCTAAGTTATTATTAACTATAAAGTCTAGCATATCATAGTTAGTGCAATTATACTTGGCAATCATGGTGAGAAAAGACTATATCCATGCATAGTGAATATTAGCAAGGAAGATGAAGAACATAGCAATCACTCCCCTATAATAGTGTTGCTCTGCCTGCCCTATACACGAGAGGGGGACTATATAAGAATCAACGAAGCTGTCACTATCGCGAACTACCCCACAATCCGGCATATAGGGTGCAATCGCAGATAAATACGGTATAGACACCACGTCTACACAATAATTATCATTCACCCACTGTACACATGGATAAACGCTATACGATCCTAGGCATGTATATAATTCCAATCTAACTAAGCCAAGCATATAACTATGATAAACTAAGAACAATATAATTGCAAATATAATCAAGTAGAGCAAAGTCATAACCAATATATTGAAATAGAACAAAGTCATATTCATAATATTGAAGAACAATGATGAACAATTGAAGAACAATAGAGGAATTACCAAGAATCCTCTTGACAGATCCGGGAACCAATCGAAGATTGACTCCTTCTAGTTCTAATCCTATGTAGCTATGCTAACTAGAGATCTAGTTGATGTGGTGGCTTTAGGGCTTGATCAGAGGCTCTCCTCCTGAATTAGGGTTTGAAGTATGAGACGAGGGCCTCTCCTCCAGGGGCAGGGGCCTTGCTTATATAGCCCTTTCGGATGAATCTGGGCCGTTGGATCAAACCGACATTGAACGGACGGTTTTCCTTGATCCTCTAGGTCGGTGGAGCATAATCCTCGAGGCGGAGCCTGATTGGCTCCGGGGCCAGGGCGGGCGCCCTAAGGACCAGGGCAGGCGCCCTGTGTCCGGCTCCGTTACGCCTCCCGTTCGTTCTCGTGGCTTCTGGACTCTTCTAGATGTAAGATAATTACGTGTTCGGTTAATATCCCGTCATTAATCCGACATGTGGGCCTTTCTTCCGTATTTCCTGATAACCCCCTGCAGAAATAGATAAACAGCAAAACTCGTGGAATTCTGTCAGATAAAACCCTAAGTCTAGGTGTTGGTTTCATTTGGATCCTTTTCTCTATGTATTTGATAGTTATAATTGATACTTAAGGACCGTCAACAAACTCCCCCAAGCTTACCTCTTGCTCGTCCCTGAGCAAGGAGAGACTCAGTAGTTGCTGAAATGCCTTTGAATTTTGACGGTACACATGCTTTCAAATAGAGTCCCATCTCTGAGTTAAAGTAAAATGTCAAGACTTAAAACTTACTCATTATACCTTTCACCATGGGGCTTGCAACCGTCACCTTTGTCTTGAGCGGTTAAAAGATAGAACAGTCTAGTCAAGCGCCATGTCTCTTATTCTTGATTAGCTATAGCTCTTGCAGATTTTCAAATAAAACTCAGAGATTCCTTGTATGACTCTCTCAGGTCTCTCTTTTGTGGTATTTCTGGATCCTCACCAAGGCAGTAATGATGTCTGCCTTCTCTCAAAGCAAAGTATGTAGTATTTGTGGTATAAGGCAGAGTGACATTGCCTTCTCTCTCATCCTATTCTAATAAGGCTTTTGATATCTGGAGCTCATCGGTGGGAGATAAAGTATACATACTTACAAGACATTTATTGCATAGTCAAACCATGGATCCAGAGAAACAAGCCAATAAGTCAAATCAAGATGTGCATGTGTGGCGAATGAATGGTGTATGGTGGTAGTGATGATAACAATGATGAAAGTCTAATTCTACTTTTGCTCTTTTTGAGGGGATACGTACCTTTCTTGCTTTCTAAAGCTCTTGAGGAGAATGAGGTGCTCTATATTTTCTTTTTTTTTCAGGTGGGTATCTTGTACCCCTAATTCTACTGTCGGACACTTGTCCATTTTTACCTCTCTTCTCACACTTTTTCTTTTTTTTCATCGAGGTTCCGAGCACTTGCTCCTTTTTATTTCCTCGTATCTTTTTCTTTTCGAGGTTCCGGGCACTTGCCCCTTTTTATTTCCTCGTATAGAGCACTCATCTCCTTAGAACAATATAGCAAGTGGTAGTAACCAAAATAGCTTGAGCATTTATTTCACAGGGGATAACAAGAATGGGAAAATATTTTTGGCTATTCTTTCCCGGATTAGGAGTAGAATAATTTTATGTGGATCTGGAGATGAGAATGAGTGGATATATGTGGATGCGTACTTCCGGAGTAGAAGCAGCATGTATGAGTGATCGTGCAAGTGAATCTTGATTTTAACCGCATGACAAGCTCCTAAGGGTCTACACAGCTTGACTACACTCAATGCTCATAAGCAGTAAAAAGTAAATGTATGGCTTAAAGTCTAGCAAGCATGTATGTATGGTTGTGGTAGGAACTTAAACTCTCATCATACAGGAACTCATCATGTAGCATTTTAAGATTTTCAAAGATAAAATTCTCCAGAATTCTAGCATCTCTAGGAATAGATAAACAGCAGCTCAACCTTCCCATATCATATCCGTTAACAACTTAGACTTTAGATCAAGTTCTCTTCCATAAGTTCAGGTTTAGAGCAAGCTTTAAATGATAACAGTTATGTCTAAACTTAGAGAGAGAGGACTTCAAATTTGAAAGTTAGGCAAAGCAACTATCATATCCATGCTAGAGTTTTATTATTATCTAGATTCAGTTTAGCATAGCCACTTTATTTATTTATTAAAACACACTAAGCAAAAGATATAGGTATATATATAAGCACAAAATCTTTATTTGGTTTTTTTCATAGTTATGTATATTTTTATTTTTATAGGGTAGAAGTATATATAAATATAAAGATAAAGATAGAAATACTTAGCAAGATAATGGGGGTGCTCTCCCCCAAGCTGGATCTTGACATAATCTCTTCTGATGTAGCTAGCAGATGGCGGAGGTGTATTTGAAAGTCGGCAGCACCCTGACAGCGATTAGAATGTCCTCCGTCTGCTAGTCTCCTTGAATTCTGTGAAGCTCAAATAGACAACAAAGCTTTGTGGAACTGATTAAGTGTTAGCATAAATATCTAGCCTTTATCATGCTGAGCCTCCTTGATTTTTTTATGTTTTTTTTCTTTTATAAAGCAGAAGAAAATATTTATGTGTTTATTATATATATATATATTTTTTATGCCACCACAGTGAATGTACTTATGGGTTTTATGCCACTCGCATACTCACATGGGGCTTTAGGGTTTTTAACATTTTTATTTTCTTTTTAAGATAGTATGAATATGATTAACTAAGCAAACTATTTAAGATAAAGTAAATAATTAAAAGGAAAGGATAACTACCAAGTTACCTCTTGGCAAGGCGTTCGGTGTTTTTTAAGTCCTCCGAACGGGACTCTTATTCGTTCAGTCGTCCTGGGACTTGGTGGATGGCGTAGTCGGTGGTTCTGACGGCGCCTCCTCTTCATGTACAACTGTCTTTTCTTTCCATACCTGTCTCGGTGCTTTGGTCTCCTCAGGACAGTGTTGGTTGAGTGGTATGTCTTCAGATCTTACCACTTCTCCTTCATAATCTGCCCATCCGTCCTTGATGACCTATTGCTTCTGATTGTGGTTACGCCGCCTTCTTCTTGTCCTGACCTGTTTGGATTCTTCAAATACATAGTTAGGGTCAGTAAAGTAAAGACGTACCTTCTCAGAGGGGAAGTGCATGTGGACTTCTCCAGTTCCAATGTAAATGATTGCTTTGACAGTACTAAGGAATGGTCTTCCAAGGATGATGGGTGGATCGTATTCATCTTCTCCCATGTCAATAACCTGAAAGTCTGTATGGACAAAGTGATCGTCTATCTTGACAGGGACGTCAGTTACTGTACCTTCGACCTGTCGGGAAGTATTCCAGGTATCGTTATTTATATTTTTACCACTGGGAAGGGATTTCTAAGTATCATGGTTGATAATGGAATGAGAATATGGAACTGAGTACACATCATTGCATGTATAACCGAGAGTATTTATCAATCTCTTTATATAGGTATAAATGTCACATTAAGTAAAGGTAAAGTGATAATGGTGACAAAGATAATTAATCTGATCAGCTAGCCACATATAATAATGATAAGCACCTCAACAGATATTCTAGCAAGTCATTAGCATGGAATTAGGATGAACTACAAAGATATTCCCTAAGTTATTATTAACTATAAAGTCTAGCATATCATAGTTAGTGCAATTATACTTGGCAATCATGGTGAGAAAAGACTATATCCATGCATAGTGAATATTAGCAAGGAAGATGAAGAACATAGCAATCACTCCCCTATAATAGTGTCGCTCTGCCTACCCTATACAAGAGAGGGGGACTATATAAGAATCAACGAAGCTGTCACTATCGCGAACTACCCCACAATCTGGCATATAGGGTGCAATCGCAGATAAATACGGTATAGACACCACGTCTACTCAATAATTATCATTCACCCACTGTACACATGGATAAACGTTATACGATCCTAGGCATGTATATAATTCCAATCTAACTAAGCCAAGCATATAACTATGATAAACTAAGAACAATATAATTGCAAATATAATCAAGTAGAGCAAAGTCATAACCAATATATTGAAATAGAACAAAGTCATATTCATAATATTGAATAACAATGATGAACAATTGAAGAACAATAGAGGAATTACCAAGAATCCTCTTGACAGATCCGGGAACCAATCGAAGATTGACTCCTTCTAGTTCTAATCCTATGTAGCTATGCTAACTAGAGATCTAGTTGATGTGGTGGCTCTAGGGCTTGATCAGAGGCTCTCCTCCTGAATTAGGGTTTGAAGTATGAGACGAGGGCCTCTCCTCCAGGGGCAAGGGCCTTGCTTATATAGCCCTTTCGGATGAATCTGGGCCGTTGGATCAAACCGACATTGAACGGATGGTTTTCCTTGATCCTCTAGGTCGGTGGAGCATAATCCTCGAGGCGGAGCCTGATTGGCTCCGGGGCCAGGGCGGGCGCCCTAAGGACCAGGGCGGGCACCCTGTGTCCGGCTCCGTTACGCCTCCCGTTCGTTCTCGTGGCTTCTGGACTCTTCTAGATGTAAGATAATTACGTGTTCGGTTAATATCCCGTCATTAATCCGACATGTGGGCCTTTCTTCCGTATTTCCTGATAACCCCCTGCAGAAATAGATAAACAGCAAAACTCGTGGAATTCTGTCAGATAAAACCCTAAGTCTAGGTGTTGGTTTCATTTGGATCCTTTTCTCTATTTATTTGATAGTTATAATTGATACTTAAGGACCGTCAACAACGGCCCATGGTTTTTCCTTGCAGAAAGGCAATGAGCCCTCGAAACTAGTCGAACAAGCCCGGGAACTATATGGATTGGTCGCCAAGAGTCTGGAGTCGGTCACCAGTTGGCCCATGCCAGATCCCTGCTAATGGGAACCGGGGCCCCACTCAAACTAGCCCGTTAACAACTCGTTGGGCACCATGATTCATCCAGCGAGGACCCTCCATTTTGTCAAAAAAATGCTTGAGGGGCAAACGAGAAGAAGACGAGCCGACCCCCGGCCAAACCCCTGCTACGTGCGGGGGCTCGGGGGCTCAGACTCGTAAAGAGACCCGATGCGTGGTCGCAAACAAACAAGCGAATCAAACAAAACCAACACGGTAGGGACGCTTTCCGAGCTGCAAGAGACAAGCCAAGACGTCAGATTCATCCCTTTCGAGTAGGAGCTTGAAGAGGAGTATCTTACTCCACAGGCTCGGGGGCTCATGTCGGGTACCAATACTAGGGTGCCCGGAGAAGAGGGGATAATGCTCATCAACATTAACTCCCTCGAATGCTTAAGGACGAGACCGCAGCCTAATCTGACCCCCAGGGGAGGATTCCGCCACGCCCGATGGCTACGGCGTGGGCTCTGCCCCGCCAAATGGTTGCACGAGCTCCACCTCGCCCAACGGCTATGGTACAGGCTCCGCCTCGCCCAACCCCTTGGGGGTAATTCCCCCTCGCCCGACCCATGGGAGCGAACCTAGTGTTGGGCAAAGAGCGTAAACCCCTGTGGGGCCCACACTACCCCTAACTGCTACAGGTGTGGAGACATGGGCCCAGGGCCATGCCCCTAACGCTAGGGAGGGGGGACGTGTCTTGACGTGACTAGCGACCACGATAGGCTGTACCTAGGCACTCATGTCCCCAACAGTGCCGGGAGGATCGACACTGTGCTGCTTAATCCCCATGCGGCTCTAGTCCATGGAGTCTATTAACCATACTGTGCACTATGACAGACAGGGGCACCACGACCAAGATGATGGCACCCACCTGTAGCACTAGCGATGAATAGGATGCGACGTGGAGCTGCCTCTATCACCATCTACAGGAATGATGGGACCCGCTTAACAGGAGAAGGGCGTCATGGCCTCAGGGGCCTCTTCTTCTCTGTTTTTTCTCTTTCTTCTTTTCCTTTCTTCCTCCCCTTCACTCATGTAACCCCACATCTTTCCCTTGGTCTATTAAAGGGAAAGCTAGGCACCCCATTAGGGAGAGGGCAACTGACAACATCGCAAGTCCCTCGAGCAACCACAAGCACTTTAACTCCACTTCACATTCACTAGAGACTTAAGACCTCATCCCTCATTCGCCCGTTTGTAACCTCTATTGCAAACTTCAGTGCTAGTAACACGCATGCATAACACATGCATGTGATAATTTTTGTGATGTGCCTGTTTAATGTGTAGAGCATAGGAAAAATAATGAATTTGTTGTTTGATACTTTTCCTAGTACAAAGTATTTTCATGCTCATTATTATGCGATAGCTTGTTTATTTTGTATAGATTGTTTTACTTATCCAAATCCCATGAAATTTCTGTAGTATGCTATTTGGAGTAGGACTATACTACTGTAATTTTTGTAGATTTTTACATGCAACAGAAATAGGTATTACTGTGTAACCCTAGTTTAAATGGGAAATAAAAATTTATTCTTTATGAGTAATTAAAGTAATAAAAAGTGTTTGGTGTATCTTTGAAGCACCAAACTACCTTGCTATGTTACTTGATAGGTTAAGGTATTAGGGTTTGACAAAGTGTAGCAACACTTGTGTGAGAGTTATATGCTAACTAGTATAAGAGTAGATGACATGTTTTGTGGTACATGTTCTTGGATGATGTTGACTACCTTGTAGAAAGATTTTGTCTCTAGTCTATACTATCAGTTTCGATGTGCTCATTTGCATATCATGTCATCATGGCATTCCACCGCATCCGATGCACCGTCTACATGTTTACTTATGCAAATGCATCATACAGGATCGTAGGAGGAGTCGCAGGTAGCAGTGCCGGAAGAATAGACCTGGACCGATCCGCAAGAGCTCCAGGCACAGGAGGTGCCTAAGGAAGAGGAACAAGGAGAGGAGTTGCCCGAGTGCGTAGATCACCAGCCTAGTTCGTTTGAAAGAGGCAAGCCCTGGAGCATTCTAAATTCCCTATTTTATTCAAACAATTCTTTATATATGAGTTATATATTGTTGCATTAAGTTATAGGAGTTAAGTGAAAACACTTGCTGCATATATACCTTTTCCTTGTCCCATAAATATGCCTGGAATCCTATTTTGTTTAGGATCGAAAGTATTGCTTAGCCATGCTTATACCGGTAGAAGTCGGGTGATCTCCTGTCACCTGCGAGATATAGGTGGATACCTGGTTATGGTTGGCTATAATTGTTATCATGGAAAGTAACCAAGTGTTGATGGATAAACGGAAACCGGGCGGAGTCTTATTGGGTTTTGGACTATAGTGATTCCGTCTATATCGATTAAGGACTGATCATTGCTCATCCCTCTTGTCATGTTGAACGCATGCCTCACATTTAGCTGGCCGAATAAAGTACCTTTCGACCGTGAAGCTAGTGACATGATTCAGGCCGGGACCTACACGGGTTCGCGTACCGGTGCTAAAGGGGGTATGACAGGGACGCGAAGAGTGAGCCCAAGGTGCGTCCTGGCAGTCGGGCGGTCCCTGGGTATTGTGGCCCCAGTTTATCCCATGACGTTTACCCAAATCGTGTCATTGGTGATCTAAGCGACCCTAATAGGGGAAGCGTGGTTTGTGTGAGGAATAAATCACCAGCTGGTTAGGAATCGATTTGAATCACCATCACTCCTTGATAGTGAGCACTTGACTCGAGCTACAACATCGTAATAATAATGATGGAACATGGATGGTTATGTAAATAATGTTGGAAAAGCTAAACCTGATATGGTAACCTTTGATGTTCATGGTTAATCAAGTGATTGCTCTAGCATAGGTGCTTACTTAGATTAATCAGGTATAATTAAGTTGATGCTTATATTTTTTTAATGGTTCATAGATGATAACTTATGCTTTTCTGCAAAACCAGTCAAGCCAGTCCACTTTATAAAAGCCTTGCATACTCCTTGGTGTCATTTATTTCTGGTTTATGACGGGTAAGTCTAGCTGAGTACCTTCTTGTACTCAGGGCGTTGTTCTCATTGTTGTTGCAGATGGTCAAATGTACTATGGGTATTGCGTCAGCTGTCTATACCCGGCGATGGGCGACAACTAGGACCAATGGCAATGTTCACTCCGTCTATCTTATCCCATGCTTTTGTGGACTATGACTACCTGCTGGCACTGTATCTGAACTAAGTGTGTGTAATTTTAAAACTACTTGCTTTCGCTATGTTAATTTGAACTCATGTTGTAATAACTTTATATTCTGAACTCTGATGTATTCAACTGTCATTGCGAACTTTGTGTACCATGTGACGGTGGCTGCTTAATCAGTACGATCTTGGTTGGAATGTTGGTTGGTTGGAAATCCTTCGTGATTTCATGGAATCTCGGGTTGTACGAGCTTAAGTTTGGTAAATAATCTGTCTCGGCGGAAGATTTTCTTACTTAATCTCATATAATCATGTTGATCCGTTACAGCTGGTATCAGAGCATGGTTTAGCATATTACTGTTCACATGTGTATTTCAAATAAAATTGTGTTTAAACCGAGTTTTAAAAACTTAATAGTGTGCCAGTGGTCATATCCTTTATGCCCAGTTAAGGACTCTAGGTGGCTTATTTAAGTACTGACTTGGGGGTTTTGCATCATATTTTTAATTCATCGCTCATACGGCGTGCTATTGTATGAGTGTCATTCACTTGAGTGGTAATGTATGGATCAATTGCCTCTATGCCTTGGTAAGTGAGAGTTGTGAGAGCATGGTCGGATACACTGCTGATCTAGGGAAGTGCTTATATGATGCCGAAATATTTATGTGTCATACGCATGTTTGTATAAAGGTATCCAATGTCTGGGAATTCCGTCATGTGGTGACGATGCCGTCAATAGGACGATAATTCGGGTAGTTGCTACCGTTATACTCATATTTGGGGATGCGTGTAGAGTGAGTAGCTTACTTTACTGCTTTCTTGCATATTTTTCATACTGTCAGGGTTTGGGCTGAAGTGGTTTTCTGCAGGTACATAACAGCGCTGTCGGGTAGTACGTATTAGCTACGTTTACGAGAGATCGTTGTATGCCACCGTCTATACCACTAGTAATTGTTATTTTCTAAGTTTGTGAGGACGTACGAAACGTGCATGCATCATGTTTGTGCATTTCATTCATGGCATTATTCCTCCCCTTATAAGTTGATTATCTCATTTTGATAAAAAATGACAACTTAAAATCTATTCTCACTAGGGTAATAAAATTTTGCTACAAATGGCACGCACCAAGCAGATAGCTCGCAAGTCCACAGGCAGAGCTCCCCGCCATCAGCTTGCCCCATGCACTCGTCAGCGTCACACGTTCCTTGGAGAGTTTGGGATGCCCACACTCTTGTGGAGAGTACTCAGCTATGTTGGATATCCCGATGGAATGGAGCCCCGCTACTTCTGGGCAAATGAGAGGTTGGGGGAAGGTCTTTTGGTTACTGTGGAAGCCGTTGTTCGTCCCAGAGGTGATATTTCTAAGTGGACTGGTTGGCGTTATGAGTCAATTGGCAGGACCGCTGAAGAGGCCGCTGAGAGGGCAGCCTTTGGGATACTGAGGGATATCATGGATCGTTTTCCTTAGGAGTTGGCAGCAGCTATAGTTGGAGTCTTTCCAAAGGACAACCTCTCCACTGACTCGTGGCAGCAGGCAAGAGGAAGGTCCATGGAGATTGGTGCAGCAGAAGCACAGAACAGTGATAACCCCGCCATGAGTGTCATGTTTGCAGTGATGAAGGCCTTCGATGGAGTGGAAGGTAGCCTGCGCCGTGTGTCTAGTGCTCTTGGTCAGGCTCACGACGATCGACGTCAGCTTTAGAGGGATCACGATGCCGAGATTGAGAAGCTCACTACAGAGATGGCTCAGTTGACTCGTTAGAGGGATTAGGCTACCCAGAGGATTGTGGTCTTTGAGGGAGACATACGTGCACTAAGAGAACAGGTTGGACACCTGACCACCGCCAACAGGAACGTTGAGCACATGTTGACCCATGTGCTCCATCAAAGGAGTGAAGCCTGGTCTGCAGAGAATGTTCTGAGGGCTTGATAGTTTGAGCTAGAGCAGCAGCTGGCCAATGCAGAGGAGTACAATGACAACCTACATGAGGAGGTTCATCGGCTGAACAACCAGCTCCACCCCTATGTTCCTCCTGGTGCGGCAGAGATGGATCTGGATGAGGACGAAGATCCCAAAGAGCCTAAGGCACCCGCTGAGGATGATGACGATGCTGTGGATGGCGACAATGCCAACATCTCCGACTTAGACAGCGACCACGATGAGTAGACTAGTAGTTGTTGCGCTAGCTACTAGGGTTTCGTTTGCAATGATCTTTTGCTTGGTTGGCACGTTGGGCATGTAATAATGAGTAGAAAGACTAAGGCCTTGTTGTAATGTTAGAAAACTTGGATGTGTTTGTGGCGATATCCAAACGTCAAAAGTCCAATGTATGTATGCTGGCAATTTGGTTGTAATGGACGCGATGTGTGCGCTTTAGTAATCTAATTAGTGATGTTGTGTTAATTGGAATGACTTATTGTGCCCCTGTTTTATTGTATGAATTTATTCTCTCCAGTGAATTCAGTACGGCATAATTTTTCATTCACTCACGATTTCTACAACATCACCTAATAATTACTGTTGCTGAAATATGCAGATGCCGAACACTCGCCGCACCGTGTATGATGCCACTAAGGCAGGTGGCAGTGCCGCTGGAAATGAGAACCGTGATCCACCACCTCCTCCTCCTCCACCGTACACCGTGGAACAGTTCTTCGCATAGTTCCTCAGAATTCAACGCAACATGGCGAACATGCAGCAAAATATGGAAGCTGCATTGCGCAGTATTGCGGATAATACCCGCCATGGAGTAAACCCGGGTGGGCATGAAGCAAACCAGTATAGCAGTTTCAAGGATTTCATGGACACCCATCCACCAATTTTCAAGGAAGCCGCTGAACCCTCAGATGCAGAAGAGTGGATAAATACAATGGAAGACAAGTTTCGTGTTTTGAGGAAACATGAGGTTAATTATCCTACACATGATTTGGAGCTTGCAGCAGTTGTGCATGCTCTAAAGATTTGGAGACACTACTTGCTAGGAAATGTGTGCAATATCTTTACATATCATAAGAGTCTCAAGTACATCTTTACTCAGTCTGAGTTGAATATGCGACAACGAAGATGGTTAGAGCTGATAAAAGATTATAACCTGAATGTGCACTATCATCCGGGGAAGGCTAATGTAGTAGCAGATGCCCTAAGTAGGAAGTCACATTCTATTGCTGTACAGCCATTGTTTGAAGATGGGTTCAATTTGTTGCATCCTGCTATGTTGCATAATATTCAGACTAGTTGTACCTTGGAGAGCAAAATCATTGAAGGTTAGAAAACAGATTGGGGAATATTTCATATCAAGGAGAAAATGAAGAGGGAACCAACCAAACAGTTTAGAGTGGATGAACAAGGAGTGTTATGGTTTAAGGATCGCCTAGTAATACCCTAGGATCGAGAGCTCAAGAACAAATTGATGGATGAAGCTCATCATTCTAAGCTATCTATCCATCCTAGAAATAGTAAAATGTACTAAGAGTTGAGACCTCGTTATTGGTGGACCAAGATGAAAAAGGAGATTACAGCGTATGTTGCCCGTTGCGACATGTGTTGCAGAGTGAAAGCTCTTTACATGAGACCCGCAGGATTATTGCAACCCTTGTCTGTACCAGATTGGAAATTGGATGATATAAGTATGGATTTTATCACTGGTCATCCCACCACACCAAAGGACATGATTCTATTTGGGTAATTGTAGACCGCCTTACCAAATCCACTCACTTTCTGCCAGTCAAGAACGCTTTTCGACCACCTCAATATGTGGAGAAGTATATTGCTGAGATTGTCTGATTACATGGTATACCGAAGGCTATCGTGTATGACCGTGGTTCATAGTTTACCGCTCATTTTTGGGAGCATCTTCATAAAGGATTGGGTACTAGTTTGATTCGTAGTACAGCTTACCATCCGCAGACAGATGGGCAGACCGAGCACGTTAATGCTATTCTTGAAGATATGCTTAGAGCTTGTGTGTTATCATCTAGAGGTTTATGGGAATCATGGTTACCTTTGGCAGAGTTCGCGTATAACAATAGTTATCAAGAAAGTATCAAGATGGCACCATTTGAAGCCCTGTATGGTAGAAAATGTAGGACACCATTAAATTGGGTTGAACCTAGAGAAAGAAGGTTTTACGGGATAGATTTTGTAGATGAGGCAGAGAAAAAGGTCTGTATCATCCAACAAAACATGCAAGCTGCATAATCACGTCAGAAGAATTATGCAGATAAGAGGAGAAGACCGCTAGAATTTCAAGTGGGTGACTACGTCTACTTGAAAGTTACCCCAATGAAGAAGAAATGGTTTGGAATCAAGAAGAAACTTGCTGCTAAATTTGTAGGACCGTACAGGATCATAGAGAAGAAGGGTCTCGTGGCTTATAAGCTGCAGTTACCAGAAGCGATGAGTTCCATCTTTTCAGTCTTGCATGTATCATAGTTGAAGAAGTTTTTGCGTGTTTCGGAAGAGCGAATAGAACCTCAGGGTATTCCGATCAAAGCAGACTTGGAATACCGTGACCAACTGGTTCGAGTTTTAGATACTAAGGACCGAGTCACTCGGAATAAAGTGGTGACAACTTACAAGATTTAGTGGATTCATCACGATGAGAGTGATGCGACGTGGGAAACAAGAGAATATCTGCAAACCGCTTATAAAGATTTTTTACAACAAGTGGTTTGTAACTCAAAATCTTGCGACGAGATTCTTGTAAGGGGGAGGGTTGTAACACCCCGGGTGTTAAGCATGCATTAGCATCCCAAAGCATGAGCATTAGCATCAAATGCATTTCATAATTACATGCAATGTAAGTTAAAACAAAATTAAAACGTGTGAAACAGCATTTTGAAACATGTATGTTGCATATGATTGTTAGTTTCACGTTTGCCCTAATTATGCTTGCTAGGTTAGGGAAACATGTTTGGCTATGATTTAAAATAACCTAGAATTAATTAGCATGATTTTTAGAGCAACTTTTGTATTCAAAATCTCCCCAAATTTTGCTTTTAAAAAATATTCTAGAGAAATGAGTTTTTATTTAAAAAATGGACTTTGAATTATTAATTCAAAATCTATTTGGAATTTTGAAAAATGCCCTAAATAAAAGTTGTAAAGAATCAAATTTTGAACAACTTTTGTTTTGGGGACAACTTGTGAAAATGTCTTCTTCTTCCTCAAAAATTTGAATTTGAAACAGTTTAGAAATTCTGGAAATTGAAATTTTAAAAGAAAAGACATTTTCAGCCTTAACGGGCCACCGCCTCCGCTTTGGCCCGCTCGCGCAAGCTAGCTCGGCCTGCTCCGCCCGCTCAGAGCTCGCTCCCCGCGCGCTGCGCGCTCGCTCCGACCGCGTCAGGGCGCGCTCGCCGCGTGGACGCCGCTTGTCATCGCCGGCGTACGGGTGGCGCCCTGACGGGTCCCACCGCCTCATCCGCGCCTTAAGAAACCGTAGCACCAGCTCCATTCCACTATATCGCCTCCATTCACCCACTTCCTCCCCTCTCACTAGCAGCAGCAGCGGAGTCGTGGCGGACGCTCGCGCCACCGCTCGCCGCCGTCGCTCCGCCACCACCACGCGCCCCCACAAGCGCGTCTCCGGTTGATTCCTCCCGGCCTCAGCCCCGCCTCGCCTCCCTTCATCTGGTGCTCGCGCCATCTCCGCCACTCGAGGAAAGGTGAGGCCGATTTTGGACATTCGTCCGCCACGGGCGCCATGGCCACCGCTCGGCATACGCTGTGGCCGAGGCTCGTCCGCCATCCCATCTTCCCCAACTTTTACCCTTTCGCGCCCGCCTTCCTCTCGCGAACCCGGTGCTCGCTTCACCGTGCCCCGTTGTGGCCGGCAACGCCGCTAGACCGCCACCACCACGCGGCCACACCACCGTGAGCGCCGGCGTGGCCGCTCGTCCTCGCTCGCTCCCCTAGGCCGTCTTCGGTTCTGGGCCGAAGCCCGAGCCAGGCCGCCTCCCCTTTTCCCCTGCCTCGGTTGGCCAGGCCAAAGCGGCTGTGGGCTGGCCCAGTTAGGCGGTGAGTGTGGGATTTCAAAAAAATGAATTGAATTTGTTTATTTTGGAAAATGCTTTGGAAAATCTCTAGTAGCTCAAAAATGTTCCAAAAATTGTGAAATAAATTTTGTAGTATTTCTCATGAGTAGATCTATGGCTTAAAATTATTGCATTTTAGTTTTGTGGTACTTTTCTGTGTAGATTTATTTAATTCTTATTATTGCTGTTATCTTAGAAAATGTCTAATAATTAGAATATTGATCAGAAAAATATGGTTCTACTTTCATTAGTCTTCTTTAGTGATGTAATTTCTAGGAAAAATATATACGATGCATGTTCTATGGAAAGATTTTGATGTGTAGTTCAAGTGCCTTTAATTGATGATTTTTGCTATTTTTGGTAGAGAGCAAAAATTGTATAACACATGCATGTCATAATTTTTGTGATGTGCTTGTTTAATGTGTAGAGCATAGAAAAAATAATGAATCTGTGTTTTCCTAGTACAAAGTATTTTCATGCTCATTATTATGCAATAGCTTGTTTATTTTGTATAGATTGTTTTACTTATCCAAATCCTATGAAATTTCTGTAGTATGCTATTTGGAGTAGGACTATGCTACTGTAATTTTTGTAGATTTTTACATGCCATAGAAATAGATGTTACTGTGTAACCCTAGTTTAAATAGGAAATAAAAAGTTATTCTTTATGAGTAATTAAAGTAATAAAAAGTGTTTGGTGTATCTTTGAAGCACCAAACTACCTTGATGTGTTACTTGATAGGTTAAGGTATTAGGGTTTGACAAAGTGTAGCAACATTTGTGTGAGAGTTATATGCTAACTAGTATAAGAGTAGATGACATGTTTTGTGGTACATGTTCTTGGATGATGTTGACTACCTTGTAGAAAGATTTTGTCTCTAGTCTATACTATCAGTTTTGATGTGCTCATCTGCATATCATGTCATCATGGCATTCCACCACATCCGATGCACCGTCTGCATGTTTACTTATGCAATTGCATCATTCAGGATCACAGGAGGAGTCACCGGTAGCGGTACCGGAAGAATAGACCTGGACCGATCCGCAAGAGCTCCAAGCACAGGAGGTGCTCGAGGAAGAGGAACAAGGAGAGGAGTTGCCCGAGTGCGTAGATCACCAGCCTAGTTCGTTTGAAAGAGGCAAGCCCCGGAACATTTTAAATTCTCTATTTTATTCAAACAATTCTTTATATATGAGTTATATATTGTTGCATTAAGTTATAGGAGTTGAGTGAAAACACTTGTTGCATATATACCTTTTTCTTGTCCCATAAATATGTCTGGAATCCTATTTTGTTTAGGATCGAAAATATTGCTTAGCCATGCTTAGACTAGTAGAAGTCGGGTGATCTCCTGTCACCTGTGAGATATAGGTAGATACCTGGTTATGTTGGCTATAATTGTTATCGTGGGAAGTAACCAAGTGTTGATGGATAAACGGAGACTGGGCAGAGTCTTATAGGGTTTTGGACTATAGTGATTCCGTCTGTGTCGATTAAGGACCGATCGTTGCTCGTCCCTCTTGTCATGTTGAACGCATGCCTCACATTTAGCTGACCGAATAAAGTACCTTTCGACCGCGAAGCTAATGACATGATTCGGGCCGGGACCTACACGGGTGCACGTACCGGTGCTGAAGGGGGTATGACAGGGACGCGAAGAGTGAGCCGAAGGTGCGTCCTGGCAGTCGGGCGGTCCCTGGGTACTGCGGCTCCAGTTTATCCCGCGACGTTTACCGGAATCGTGTCATTGGTGATCTAAGCGACCCTGACGGGGGAAGCGTGGTTTGTGTGAGGAATAAATCACCAGCTGGTTAGGAATTGATTCGAATCGCCATCGCTCCTGGATAGTGAGCACTTGACTCGAGCTACAGCATCGTAGTAATAATGATGGAACACGGATGGCTATGTAAATAATGTTGGAAATGCTAAACTTGATATGGTAACCTTTGATGTTAATGGTTAATCAAGTGATTGCTCTAGCATAGGTGCTTACTTAGATTAATCAGGTATAATTAAGTTGATGCTTATATTTTTTAATGGTTCATAGATGATAACTTATGCTTTTCTGCAAAACCAGTCAAGCCAGTCCACTTTATAAAAGCCTTGCATACTCCTTGGTGTCATTTATTTCTAGTTTATGACAGGTAAGTCTAGCTGAGTACCTTCTCGTACTCAGGGCGTTGTTCTCTTTGTTGTTGCAGATGGTCAAATGTACTATGGGTATTGCGTCAACTGTCTATACCCGGCGATGGGCGACAACTAGGACCAATGGCAATGTTCACTCCGTCTATCTTATCCCATGCTTTTGTGGACTATGACTACCTGCTGGCACTGTATCTGAACTAAGTGTGTGTGGTTTTAAAACTACTTGCTTCCGCTATGTTAATTTGAACTCGTGTTGTAATAACTTTATGTTCTAAACTCCGATGTATTCAACTGTCGTTGCGAACTTTGTGTACCATGTGACGGTGGCTGCTAAATCAGTACGATCTTGGTTGGAATGTTGGTTGGTTGGAAATTCTTCGTGATTTCATGGAATCTCGGGTTGTACGAGCTTAAGTTTGGTAAATTATCTGTCTCGGCGGAAGATTTTCTTACTTAATCTCGTATAATCATGTTGATCCGTTACAACTACCCCACACACCCCTTTCAAAACAAAACAAATATTCCTGAATACCACATGGCAAAATGGTCATTACATAATTCATTTACACAATATACCGTCTTGGATGGACTTCAGGCTTCTTGGAGAATCTTCAGTATTGTGTGGCCCTTTAGATTGACCCTCGGGTCTTGAACTTGATTAGGAGATCCTTTGAGGAAGGTGCACTGGTTGAATCGTGGAATGTTCTTGAAAACTTAGACCAAACACTAGTTAAGTTTGTTAGGTGCATGAATCGCCATGTGGTAGATGTTATGTAGCAGTGACACATATTTATACACGTGATTCTAAAATAATTTGGAAGGTACATGTAGATAGGGTATGTCTCAACAACAGGTGACTGATGGTTTGCTTAACCATCAATCATCTTCAACCTCCAGGCGGGCTGCTTGTTCATGCCCTGCGAGATGAGTGCTCGAGCGGGAGCACGGCGGGGAAGGAGGGCCTGGGGGCGGTGGCGGCAATCTCGCCCTCCTCCCTGTCACCGTCCTCCATAGCATGCACGGGGCGGCCCTGAGAGCTCACGGAGGCTGGCCTCGTGTTGATCTCGTCGGCCATGGTGGCCATGGCAGCCGATGGGATGGGTGCAGCACGACGAGTCCAAGGGAAGAGAGGTTCAGGCTGGCTGCTTGCTTAGGTCTGCGGTCTTGCCATTGGGTTGGATCGGGAGGAAGGAAGGGAATGGGACAGTTGGGCTGGTCTGTGCTGGGCCAGGTGAGTTTGTCTGTTTTGGTTGGGCTAAGCTGATCTGGGTGACCGATGGAATTGCAAAATTTCAGGCGACTGTAAATGAGTAATTCTGATGTAGATATGGAGTTTGTTTTCTTTTAAATTAGAAAAATGTGCTTATAATGCACCATTTTTGAAGAAATTATATTTTTTTATTACAGTATTAATGGACATGACTCAAAAAATTAATGGGTATAACCGGTTGATCCAGTCTCTATGACACAACATCACTAGTTGGAGTAGTTGCCCATTCAAACATGTTCTCTTTCATTGAGTTAATTGTTGTCGCTTTAATTGACAACGATGGCCATCTCTCTCAATTAAAGAGGCAAAGACTAAGATGAAGCACACTCCTGGATCGCTTCCAATGAGTCTCCTGGAAACCTTGTCGTTCCTACCATGGTTTTACGTCCAATAATGAGTTTGTCCAGACGTTTTGGCCAAACCGTGCAACAAACACGACTAGTAGTAACGGCTGAGGTACCACCACAAACATCAGGTGAGTCATCAAGAGTCAGAACAAGTCAGAAGCATACTGCGTACTCAATCCATCATAATGAAGTCCTACGACTCGTTCGTAGCAATTTCCTGGATCTTAAGATGCAAGCAAGTGATTATAGCAAGTCCATCTCAGTCTCAGAGCGAGATACATCTGCAGCCTTGTGCATGGAAGCTTATAAAATATGCTATCCGTTGAGCAGATATAATTTATGTTAAAAAAAAAGAATCGCACAGAGCAGACTGAACATGAATCCGTGGGAAACTATGGAGAGGGAGAACCATGTAGCCGAGCGCGGGCTCGTCCCCGTCAGCACCGGCGACGTGCAGGGGCAGCACGAGCATGGCGGCGCGGCCAAGACGGACGGCTTCGTGCGCAGGGACCAGTCATGGTAACTACTAGCTCCTAAGTGCATGCCAAGTGATGAAACTGTACTTTGACGTCGAGCTCTGTTCTTGTTTGTTTCAGCCGCTACGCAAGCAGCGACATCCCAAGCGATCTGCTCGTCAAGGTGGGCGGCGTCAACTTCCACGTCCACAAGCACCCGATGGTCACCCGGAGCGCCCGGCTGGCCCGACTAGTCGACGACGCGTCGGCCCTGCACGGCCCCGACGTCGTCACCGTGCTCGAGCTGCCGGACCTGCCGGGCGGCCACGGCGCGTTCGAGCTGGCCGCCAAGTTCTGCTACGGCGTGGTGGTGGACATCACGGCCGCCAACGTCGCCGTGCTACGCTGCGCCGCCGAGTACCTGGAGATGACGGAGGAGATGGAGGAGGGCAACCTCGCCTTCCGCGCGGAGTCGTTCCTGACCTACGTGGTGGCGTCCTCGTGGCGGGACTCCATCGTCGTCCTCCGCGCCTGCGAGGGCCTCTCCCCGTGGGCCGACGACCTCCAGCTGGTGCGCCGCTGCAGCGAGTCCGTCGCGGCGAAGGCGTGCACCAGCCCGAGGGCCGTGCGCTGGGCCTACGCCGGCGCCCGGACGTCGCCCAGAACCGCCGGCACGTCGACGGGCAACAGCGGCAGCCCGCCGGCCGACTGGTGGGTGGACGACGTCTGCGTGCTGAGGATCGATCACTTCGTGCGCGTCGTCACCGCCGTCCAGGCCAGAGGCATGCGGCCCGACCTCATCGGCGCCGCCATCACGCGCTATGCCTCCAAGCGTCTCTCCTCCGCAGGCCTCGTCAACATGGAGATCCCCGCGTCCCGTGCCGGCGTCGGCGTGCTCCAAATGGTCATTGCCGGCGAGGCCGACAACACTAACACCCCGACGGCCGAGACGGCTAGTGAGCAGCGGAGGATTGTCGAGAGCCTGATCAGCATCATCCCTCCGCAAAAGGACTGCGTCTCGTGCAGCTTCCTCCTCCGGCTTCTCCGCCTGGCCGTCGTCCTCAAGGCGGCGCCGGCGTTGGTCACGGAGGTGGAGAAGCACGTCGGCGTGCAGCTCGACCAGGCGGCGCTGCCCGACATCCTGGTCCCTTCGTACCCCTACGCCCGCTCCGAAGCCGCGTACGACGTCGACCTCGTGCAGCGGCTGGTGGAGCAGTTCGTGGTGCAGGAGCAGTCCGGCCGTGGGAAGGAGAAGCAGGAACAGCAGCAGCAGCAGCACGGCTCCAAAGCGCTGCGTGTGGCGAGCCTCATCGACAGCTACCTCTCCGAGGTGTCCCGGGACCGGAACCTCGCCCTGGGCAAGTTCCAGGCCCTGGCCGAGTCGCTGCCGGAGTCGGCACGGGTGTGCCACGACGGGCTGTACCGCGCCGTCGACTCGTACCTGAAGGCGCATCCGGCGGTGACCGAGCACGAGCGGAAGCGGCTGTGCCGGGCGGTGGACTGCGGGAAGCTGTCGCGGGAGGTGCGCACGCACGCGGCGCAGAACGAGCGGCTGCCGCTCCGCGTCGTGGTGCAGGTGCTGCTGTCGGAGCAGGCAAAGATGGCCGGCGCGCTCGGCAGGGTGGGGAAGAAGGAGGACGACGTCGGCGCGCTGAGGCTGGAGGTGGAGAGCGTGAACGCGAAGTACATGGAGCTGCAGCGCGAGGTGGAGCTTCTGCAAGGGCAGCTGGAGGGCATGCTGCCGCCGTCCGCGGCGGCCAAGCAACAGAACGTGTCGGCGGGGTGGACCAGCGGGTGGAAGAAGCTCGGGAGACTCGGCAGGATTCAGGTGGAGCAGCCGGTAGTGACGGCGGCACCCGACGAGACACGGAGCAGGGAACCTCGGCGGAGGAGAAACTCCTCGTGAGCTGAACAAGAAGTAGCACGTGTTTGTGGTTGTAATAGACGATATCATATTTATATACAAAAAATTATAGAATGGAAGATACTTAAAAGTTGTTTATGATTTGTATTTTTTTTGTTAACAAGACATTTCGTTCTTTTCGTAAACTATGACTGTGTTTAGTTCCCTATAAAATCCAAAATGTAAAATGCAAAATGTCAACTACTTTGGAATGATGAAATGCAAAATACCACATTTTTCATGGAGTGAGTGAGGGCTTTTTAGCTTTTTTTTTCTACTCTTGAGGCCAAAATCCAAAATGGAGAATGGATACCTTTTTGCTAAAAATTTTGCATGGTGTTTAGTTCCATTCTGCAAAATGATAAGCCAAAACCCAAAAATTTTTTGGATGAGATGGGAAACTAAACACACCCTATATATATGAATGTTTTTTAGAGTTTGTATGCAGTAATTATTAAATATAATTTATGACGCTGCAGGCAGACCTGTCATCAGTTTAGCAGTAGCTACATATGCCAAATGCTAACTTGGAGCTCAGTGGCAAGTCCAACGGCAAAATGCTGCAGCAGCACTTCCGGCTACCATGAACCTCTTGTTCTTCGTAGCACGTTTGAACTTAATCCCGCAGACACCATGCCAGCAAAAGTCTTAGAGCGGGCATGCCTCTTCATTAGCTGCTCATATAAAACAGAGTTCTGAAACAGAACAGAAAGAATTTAAATTGTTTCAGTTCATGAAGAGGACAAGACGGCCAAAAGGCCAAATGTAGTCGTGTTGATTCTACAGCCGAGGTTACGAAGCAAATGAAAAATTAATCCCTGGTTATGAAACAAGAGTCCTAGTGACCAGTGATAACACAGATTTTATAAAAGAAATGTTGATAGTAACAGTAATACAACAGAACCACATAGTCGCAACATACAGCAAAATGCAATGCACTCAAACGTGCTGATTATTAAATATCAGATAATGGAGGAAAGATTCCGAGTAGCACAATAGCATGAGCCATTTGAATATTTCTGTCACAATATAATGGGTGAAGAACTGCCGGAAGCAGAGTAGAGCAGGGCATTATTTTCAGACAATACAGACTGAAGACGTGTGACAGAAAAGGCAGAAAACTATTTTTAATGAAAAAAAAGCCAGCCATCGATGCAAATAAAATCATTATCAGTCAGTTAAAATCGCCTAAAAATTAAGCAACAAACACGAAGAGCCGACTCAAGAAGATGTCATGTTTACCGGCAATAGATTTATGGTATTAACTGCATGAGTGTATAGCCTGAGATAAGTAGTACAATTTGAGTGTTTTAGGTTACCAATGAAAACAGAAACTCCGTCCTCCCTAAATCATTAGTTTACGACCTAAGAAAGCAATACTTTATTTGTGGCAAACCATGGATTATTTAGTGCTAAAGTTTGTCCTTCCTAGATCACTACACCAAGTTTTGAGGTGGTAAGGCTATCCGCACTCGTCATACTCTAAATTCATCATTTTAAAGGAATATTATGTCCTGGTCATCGAGATTCTCTCCTCTATACCACTTTCTTCCGCACTCATCCATCCTCTATATCTTACTCTATACAAAAGTGGACCCACACGTCAGTTTTTTCTTTTTTTTCCTCATCACCCGTCGCCCTCCCTCGGTCCCTCCGTCCCCATTCTCTCTCTCTCCCCTGCTCTTCTACTCCTTGTGGTGGAGGCGGAATCCACCGCCGTGGTCGATCCAGCCCGGCCCGTCGGCGCTCATCCGGTGCTCGGGAGGTCCGGCGGCTCCTCTCCGGCGAGCGGGTGGCCCGACGAGCTCGCGGAGGTGGCTGAGGAGCGGGCCTCGATGAGCTTGCGGACGAGCTCACGGAGGACGGGCGCGAGGGTGAGGCGGGCCCTCCCCGGCGCGGATCTGCTCTTCCCTCGACGACGAGCACGCCGGTGAGAAGCGGGAGCCCGAGGACGAGCGGGCGAGCGCCCTCCTCCCTCCTCTCTCTGTCGGCTCACCAGCGCGCGGGCGGATCCCGACGGCGCAAGGCGGATCCCGATGGCGGTGGCTCGGCTGTGGCTCCTCCGAGCAGGCGCGGGGAGCACCGCCACCTCCGGCCGCGGGCGAGCCGCATGCGGGCGCTGGGACGGCCGCCTCCTCTGGCTCCGGGCGCGAGGCGAGGGCGACGATGCAGCTCCTCCGCCGCCGCCATGGGGCGTGGCTCCTCCTCCGCCGGCCATCCCCTTCTCTCTCCCCCTTCCTGCTCATGGCGCGGACGAACGGGCGCGCGGGCCCTACGCCACGCTGGCCGATAGCGGACGTCCGGGAAGCGCGCTATTCCTGGTGGATGCGAGCTCGTCCGCTTGGGTAGCGGACGCTTCCCAGTACCGCGCTGCGGCACTTCGGTCCGCTATCCGGTCCTCCAGGACGGGGATAGCGTATCCGGTGCGGACAGCCTAAATGGGAGAAACAAATGAGTGGGGCATACAATTCCAGTTATCATGGTAAACTCAAGATGAAAATAACAACCAACGACATATACCTTTGGTTGAGCCGATACAAACAGAAACAACGATGCACCGCTTTCTAATAAATTTAACTCGATTAACTCAAAGGAAACCAATCGCTGTCCTATTAGTTTTCATTTATTTCGAGGTTATAAACCTCAGACATTATTCAAATGGCTCATGGAGAGCAACTTGCAGGCACCCTTTTGATTCTTAATTGCAAAATGTATTCAAGTAATTTATTATAACAATGGTACCAACGGGTTAACCAGTGTACCTACATGGCGACTTATAATCTGATGAAATTCATAAGTGGAATTCGGAACAGTGTATGCCCTTGACAATGAGTAAGAAAAAAATCATGAAATAGGAAGGGACGAGACAAGGTCATATCAAAAATTTGGTACCACAAAAATGTGATCTAAAAAGAGCTCTGTTGGTGAGCTCTGCAACACTAGGAAATACTGTATAAAAAGGCACAAATTCACAACATACTGAAATGCAGAAGTAGCTCTTGTCAAAACTATATGCAGGTTTGAGGCTTAACTGTAAATAAATCCAATTGGACTACATCATGCCTTGTAAATATTTAATGCTATGAAAGGGAGAGTTGTAATATCACAAAGGTGTATGATTCTCCATGCCATTGGTGCACGTTCTGTGCTGTTTTACAGAATTCCTAGGACAAATGTAGGTGTGTGGGAGACTAACCGGAGTCATCAGAGGTGTTCCAAGAGTGAATGGGAGGTTGTGTCCAAATGCATAGAGGACGTTTTCCTCATATTTTTCCCAGTTTTTGAGGTCTCTAGGATCATCCACGAAGTGAGTTCGCATCCTCTGCGTCATGATTTTAATGTTGCGCAACACCTCAGGCATGCGTTGAGATACCCTTTCACTCTGACGGCATCGCCATTCAAACTTCTCTTTGTACATACGACATCGGGGGTCATATGTCATTTCTGTAAGATATATCGCCAAACACTGTGGATATGAAATTGAACTTTCCTGATATATCCACAACTTTTCAATATATTACAGGAGAGCACTTTACAAAATCTTGGCTGTTGCTGTTCATGGGTCTAACAGCATCGAGATGGGGCACACCCATTTCAAACTTTCCTAAGAGGGGCATAATTTTGAAATACAAAACACATTAAGGCCTTGTTCATTTGATCCTAAAACAAAGGAGATTGGAAGGGATTGAGGGGGATTAGAACCTAAAACAAAGGAGACCGGAAGGGATTGAGGGTGATTATTAAATCCACTAATCCCCCTCAACCTCCTCCAATCCCTTTGATTTTGGGAACAAACGAACAGGCCGAGGAATTTCCCAATGAGCTAGGCCCTAAGGTGTGATTAGAGACCCAGGACGCACGAAGTGGCAGCTTAGCGCCTGTAATTTTTTTTTTCTCAATATTTATCAGAACTCTAGCAAGTCGCAACACACTAACACAACATTCATCGGTGCAAGCCGTCACATGCATCGCTTGTCATCGATACACCTAGGCTAGCAGAGATCCAGTCCCAACCTAACGAACAAAATTGGACGGGGATGAACCGCGTTTTTCTACCACGCCGGAAATTGGCAGAACCGAAACTGAATGAGCAACGTGAACCAGGTTGTGATGGCACTGGATCGGGGTGCAAGGTACTCACTGAGTCACTGGTCTTCTCCTGCTTGCAGCTTATCCACCTGTCGTCGTCTCCATTCCTCCTTCCGTCCTTCTCGCCGCACGCTGGACATGCACTGCAGGTGGGGATGAGCTGAAGACGAGACGTGAGGGAACCGCGGACAGAGAAAAAGCTTTTTATGGGCCGGAACTGCACAGAAAAATGGGCCAAGCCCATTCTAAACTTTCTAAGTTTAAAGCCCACGGGTCAAATGATGGCCACTGCTCATTCCAAACTTTGCAAGTTTCCATCCGGCACACTTCGGTGGGGAAAAAAATCTATGGAATTGGTGGCGCCCGGACGTTCGATGGGATAAGATTTTGTTGAACGGTACCGAATGGCCTAGTAGAACGGATCATCAAAAACGCATCACACTCTCACCATATCGCTGCAATCCTTCCTCGTCTGCCTCGTCCCATCCTGCACGCGTACCCCGCCCCCGTACGCCTCGCCTCGCCTCGCCCCACGCCTGCCGCTCCTTTCCCTGACCCGCCTCCTCTCTCTCCGCGCGAGTGGGATCCGGGAGCCGGGATGAGGATGAGCACGCCCCGTCCGTAGGAACCCAGGCACGCTGCGCGCCCTATCCGCCAGCCCCTGGCTCGCCGCGCCCCTTCTCACGACGCCCGGGCCGTGCTCCAATGACTCTCTAAACATACCTCTAAAAACACGAAACAATTGTAACATGAAAACACTTGAATGCAACATACATCTAAAGCAGATGAAATATTTTGAAACATACACTTGCAACACGTGTGTAAAACATATGCAACATCTAGATAAAACGCTTGCAACTTGCAACATGAAAACACTTATTGCAACAAAAGACTGAAACAACTGAAACATTTCAAACATACTCTTGTAACATATGTGTGAAACATATGCAATATTCAGAGCAAAAATGCTTGCAACATACGTCTAAAATAGATGAAATATTTTGAACAAACACTTGTAACATGCCTTTGAAAAACTTGCAACATATGCAACATCTCGATCTACTTTTGCAACATCCATACGAAACACTTGTAACATACCACTGGAACATCTGAAACACTGAAACATACGCTTCCAACATGTCAAGCGTGACACTCTAGTGGGAGGCGGCCACAATGTCAGACGTGTTGAGGAACTTGATAACTACCTTGATGGGCAGGTCGGGGTTGGGAGGCGCTAGAGCTAAGAGCACCACGGGCTTTGGTTGCCACGAGCTTCTTTCGCTGGGGGCACCATGGCGCATGGAGCCTCCACGCGAGCGTGAAGTACGGCACGGACACGATGCCCTCGTGGTATCCAGTCGTAGGAGGAGGTGGCGAGGAGGACGCCGATGCTGGCTCTAGCGATGAGGGCAGGGGCAGGCAGTAGGCCCGACTCCAGCAGCGTAGCCTAGCGTCGCGTAGGCGAGCGAGGGCAACGGGACGGAGGAAGCAGAGGTGGTCGCAACTAGAGAAGGTGAGCAACGGTCGAGTGGTAGAGAACATCGTGACGGACGTGCTAGTTGGGAATGTTGCCATCTTTTTTTATTTTGAGAAACAGTGAAAGAATGAAGGTAAACGGAAATAGGCTTATTGGGCTGGTAGTGCACAGGCCCAGGAAGCGCGGTGCCCAGACGGTCGGACGCCTGCACTGTAACATTCTGAAAATTCTATTGACGGTGCCACATGCCCACATGGATATGCAACACCGCCTGGATTGCATACAAAGATTGTCTTTGTTTAGCAAATGGGAATTGCATCATAGTGTTTGGTGAAGTTGCATAATATATTGTTTCATGAGTTGATCCGCTCGGACATATTCTAAATAATAAAATGGCATTATCAAAATTTATGTAGTGGCTCAAAATATACACATATCCGCAATAGGGGCTGAGTTAAAACTTAGCATTATATTATATATGGTCCAAACAAATAATTGTTGGTATTAGTTAACGCAAACAGATAAATCCGCCACACGTGAACGACAAGTTTGTGGCATGGCCAACTACATCGAGGAATCAATCCACGGTCTCCTCGTGAATGACTCGGAGTTAATCTCTGATTCCGCCTCCAGCCAGGGGAGTTACCACCCCTCGCGTGAATGCTTCATGGCAGACATCGTCGACAACTCCCACCATGAGGTGACCCCCAAGAGACACATCACGAGTGCCAATGATGGCGCCCCTCATGGGGGAACGGGACTCCCCCACATCTTGAAGATGGGCGCGGGCTGCGGCGGACGTAGAAGTCCCGCCCCACCCACGTATGAACTAGCTGAGGGAGCGACAGCAAGAGCTCGAAACCGCGCAACTCCATCTAGAGGAGGAGCGTGCGGTGCTCGAGCACGAGATTGCACGGCACCGTGATGAGATGCGTGAGCGTGCCCGCGACGCGCACCGAAGAATCGTCGAGGATGATGACAGACTTCCACGCTTCACCCGGGCGAGCCAGAACATAGTTGTGGTGGCGGCTCTGCTACGAGGGCTCCCGGAGCCCATGACACTCGAGAGATGCTAGGCGCAGCGTGAGATTCACACGCTGCTCGAGCGCGCGGCGGTGCAACAGGCGGAGAGCTCGGCATATCGACGACGCAATGCCAGCTAGCGTGCGTCGTCGACACGACATGGCAACGGCACATCCGTCCTCCAGCCCCCTCGCGATGGGGAAAAGCCTACCGAGGACCGTGGCAAAGCCACATCCGTCCACCAGCCGGCGCGCGATGGCGGGAAAGCTGCCTCGGCCCCGGTGCATGACCGCCTCGGCGACAACCACGATGTGCGCGATACCCTGAATGCCCATAGGCGCGGACGGGAGCAGCAGAGAAGAGAGGTCGGCCACTGCTACAACCCTGGTCACGGCGGCAGCTATGATAGTGGCGAGGACCAGAGCCGTAGTCCCCCACCGCCAACGCACTGGGTCTTCAACCGACACATCCTCAGTGCGCCCGTCCCAGGGCGGTATCATCTGTCGGTGAACATCTAGAAGTACGCCAGAGAGACAAACCCTGACCTATGGCTCGAGGACTATCGGCTTGCTCGTCAGGCCAGTGGCGCCGATGGTGACACGTTCATCATCCGCAACCTCCCCCTGTACCTTGCCGACTCGGCACGTACATGGTTGGAGCACCTTTCGCCCAACGAGATCTTTGTGGGTAACTTCCAGGGCACCTACGTGCGTCCTGGGAACCCCTGGGACTTCAAGAACTGTCGGTAGAAGCCGGACGAAACTCTCCGTGAGTACATCTGTCGCTTCTCCCGACAGTGAAATGAGCTACCCAACATCGCTGACACCAACGTGATTGGGGCCTTCTTATCGGGGACCACCTGTGAGTCCCTTGTCCACAAGTTGGGGCACAAGCTGATGGGGACGTGATTCCCGATCTTCCATCAGGTTTAGGATAACTATCGATTTGGTCGGAAGCGACACACTAATCCGGCTTCAGATCACAAAGACCCGAACCCTGTAACCTTAGCACCACGTCTCCTCTGGTTATCAACCGTGTCACAATCTGGTTGACCTCGCCACGAAGGTTAATCCTTGCTGTGAATCAAAGAACACAAGCAAGAACAAGATAAAACACAACTCAATTGAAGTGACAATTGCAGATGAATGATTAAGCACTCGAAGTTGGGGTCTCGCAAACCCATAGACGCTGACTGTCAATGGACAGAATGATCTAAGCAAAACTCAAACCCTAATATAGGTGGTGGCTACTAATTATAAAGCCTAAGGGGCGTCCAAGGACCCCCACTCACGTCCCTAGGGGTCTCGACACGTTACATGGCCCAAAAGGCGATGATGCAGCGCCCTAACAGATTCTGGACATCAACTTGTTTAGAGTAATCTATTGAGATGTTTATCTTTTATTATGTGGCTATGTGCTTATCAGTTATTCTTTATCATTTATATATACTATTTATCTTGTGACACTTACCCTGTATGAGAAGATAGATAAAGACATGGTTATGATCTCCATTACCATATGCAGTGATGCTCATTGCTCATTATCCTTAGCACTCCCTTCCCAGTGGTAAAAATATAAATAACGATACCTGGATTACTCCCGGTTAAAATGCTACATCGGTATTATCTGTGCGCTTGCGGATTTCATATTCATTCTAGAGGAGCATTTGCATTTATTAATACCAGCACCTCTGGCACCATGCTAGGGATGACAACCTAGCTTAGGTGGCGTTAGAGGTGTCAACAATAGCCAGGCGCGTACCCAAGGCTCATCGTCTCTAGGCTGATGGTCTCCCCATAGTGGGAGCGAGCAATCACGAATGATCGGTTGATGCCAACATGGAAGGTGTCCCTCTCAAGTGCACTCACTTGGGCCATGATGTCGATGACGTGAGCCGCCAATGAGCCAGTTCCCTCTGCCTGTGCCACTCCGGGGTCATCATAGACAACCCCGATAGCGGCAGCATGTCGTGTTCACTAGCCTCCACCTCAAGGTTCTTCCTTACCTCGGCGAGCTCCTTAACTAGGGTCAGCGCCTTCGCCTTCTCCTGGACTAGGTCTGCCACAAGCCCGACCGAGGCATTCTCAACATCCAGCTTCTATGCCTTCTCCCTTTTGAGCTCGGTCTCAAGGGAGCCAACCTGCTGTCGGGCGGCGTCACCCTCCTGGCAGGCCACGTCATGCTCTGTGTGGCCCATGCCATGCTCTATGCAGAGTCTCTCCTCGGTCTGGCGTGACTCGTCTCGCTCCTTATGCAGCCGCTCGGCCATCGTGGCATCTTAGTGCGCCTTCGTCTCCAAGGCCGCGAGCCTCTGCTCGACCGCCAGCTTCCGGTCCCTCTCCTGTTGAACCTCGTCCAGGAGCTCGAGGATTCACTGGCGAGCCACAGCATCCTGCTGAAGGAGCTCATCCCTCTCCTTCCTGATTGCCATAGCCTTCTCGTCGTCCTTGCGTGACCTCTCCAACTGCTCCAAGGCCATCCGCTCGGCTTCATCGGCATACAGACGGGCCTTTGCTTCACAGATCCAAAGGTTGTCCACCTCCGTGTTTAGGCAGTCCTAGGTCTCCTTATGCTAAAGAAGGAACTGGGACTTTGCCCGGCTATGCTCCATGAGAGACTGCAGGGAAGGCGCAAGTCAGAGACACCAAAACGCAAAACAAAGACCAAAAGTACAAGCATTGCATACCTGGCCGGTCAGGGCAGTGCCATTCAATGTGCTTAGCGTGTTGGAAAGTAGCTACGCCATGCCTCCCAACGACGAGTGTAGGCCGCACCACTCCGACCCCTCTACGGTGTCGTCGAGGGTGAAGACTGCAGCCCTCGGGTTTTGTGGGTCCGCCTACTCGATCCGGGGTCCGCCCTAGGCCTCTGGGCCGCCACTCGCCCGAGCTAAGTCCTGAGATGACTCCTCCCCGGACACGGGCACCGCCGACCCCTCCTGTCGCGATGCCTCCACGGGGATGACCTCTCCGGCGACAGAGGATATCTGCAGCGCGGATGCAGACCCATGCTCCACCACCATATCGACAGAGGATATCTCCAGCGAGGATATCTCGGGTGAGGGCTCCGCCCTGCTCGACCCCTCAGGTGAAAGCTCTGCCTTGCCCGACCCCTCGAGTGAGGGCTCTGCCTCACCCGATCCCTGCGAATACACCTGACCTTGGGCAAGGGCGTGGGCTCCCGTGCTGGGCCCATGCCATACTTCAACCACTCCGGGCATGGCCGCACACAATCCTAACGTCAGAAGGGAAGGGTAGCCATGCCTCGACATGACCAGCATCCATGATAGCCCATCCACGTCTCTAACAGTGTTGAGTGGACATCCACTGTGACACCTAGTCCACATACGGCGAACATGTTGATCACGCCCTGTGCCATGACCGAGCGGCGATGCCCGCACATGGCTACAGCGACGGACAGGGCCGCGACATGCGGGCGTCCTCATCGTCGTCTACAGGGCCACCAGGGCCCACCTGTAGGGGAATGAGGGCGGCGCAGCTCCGGGACTCCTTTCCCTCTCTCTTGTTTTTCTCTTTCTTCTTTTCCTTTATCTCTATCCTTTCTCATGTATTTCAGGCCCTTCCCTTGGCCTATAAAAGGGAAGGCCTGACACCTTTTGAGGGGAGGTTTTTTCAAGCTCTCAAGTAGACACACACACTCACAAGTTCTCAAGTCCCCTCTGCCATCATGAGAACAGAGTGGTCTTGGGCGCACATCACACGCACACCAGAGACCTGGGACACCCGTCCCTCTCTTGATCGTTTGTAACCCCTACTGCAAACCGAATACTGAGCTGGTAGCGCAAGCCGCCACGAACTAGAGTAGGGACATTCTGCCTGAACCAGTATACATCCTTGCATCCTCCAAGCTCACCATCCGAACCTAAATGCGTAATCCACAAATTTACTAGTTAGTGGTTAAGAACACCGACAGATGGTCTCTTGTGTCATGCTAGAAAAAATTAGTCAAGAACACAATTGCTTAAATTCCTGAAGGTAGGTGTAAGAATTTTTCGTCTTCTTGTCCAGAGAAGGGTTGCTCCCGAACCATGGCTATGAAAGCAAGACGAAGCTCATAGCCATTTGTAAGAATGGGATGTAATGATGGTGGTGGCTCCAACAATTCACCCTTTGGAGCAGAGTATTTAAAAATAGGAGTAGAATCCATGTGGTACGGATGGTAGTGGTGGTGGTGGTGAGGTGCATATGATGGTGACAAAAAAGAAAAAGGATACACGAACGAACTTGGTTCGATTCTATAATAGCTACCATTCCACGGCAATGGTGCTAGAAAGCTTGTTAGTATTAGTTAACGCAAACAGATAAATCCACAAGCGCACAGATACCGCTGTAGCTTTCACCCGGGAGTATTCCAAGGTATCGATTTCCATGGGGAACATGAAGTGTACTAGAAAGACGCGGTCATCCAAGGATAAAATGTTTTTGGTGGGTAGAGAGAGGTTTTCTAAGGGTCTTCCAAGACAAACTAGATAACCAAGGTTCAGGATTACTAAACTCATTTACTTCGGAGCAGCAGTACCTTTCTAATCCTCGAAAAGACTGGGGTGATCTGGGAAAGGCTGCCAAAAGCTCTACGGAAACACCAATCCGAATGTGGTGGATTACAAAGGCCTAGTCAGAGTTGTCACCTCTGGGGCTACCACAACTATCTGTGGGATTAAGCGCAAACTTTGGTAAACACTAGCCTAGACACCACGTCTATGCTAACGATTACTACTCTAGTCCGGTACCTTAGACTAGAGCACTCGGTCAAGCGGAGTTCCTGTACGTAAGTAAAATAGAACTTGAACTTAGTCAAATAGAAAGCTTGAAATTACCAAAAGAGGAACCTAGATATTACTCAAGATCGAGTCGCATCCATAGAGGTATAAAGTTGAGGAGGATCCGACAAACCCGGCTCCTCCTCCGCTCTCTTCCTCTCCTCTCTCCCTATTTTCTTTTACTACAACTAGGTAGGAACAACTAGAGGGACACTACTACTAAGAATATGAATCAATGCTCAAGTGTAGGTTTGTCGAATGGGGGCTCTACCCTTGCTTTTATACTAGCTAGAGGTCGGTTTGGGTGTGATATACATGGAAACCGCTACAAAACGACCTCCCCTAGCATTAATGGCACCACCTGAGCAACGTGGGCCCGAGAGGCGGTGGTGGGGATGCGGACACACCCCTGGTGCGGCCGCACCAGGGCTGCCCCCTCTTGCCACCGACTTTTGTGGGCTGCTGGCTAGGCCTGGATCATCCCCATGTCGGTTCTTGGCCCAAATTTGTAAGTTGGATGGGCCTTCTCCTTTATTCTTTGCGCTAATCTGCTTTTACGCTTTTGTCTGAATGCACACTTGAGTCTTTTTTCCATGTTTTCCTAACATATCCTCCTGCAATTGATCAATCACCAAAACTCGTGGAATTTGTTAGTTATAAATCCTAATACTAAGTTTGGTGTTTATATGGGAGGATTTTATGCGGGAGTTGGCATTATTTTTAGGTATTAAGGACCGCCAACAATAATAAGATATTTGTAAAAAATGTGCATGAATTAAATACATGCATATCATAGCTAAACCAAAAGCAAACACAAGCCGGGGTGCACCTCTGCTAAATATGCATAAATACAAAGAGACGTGCATCTGAGCCTCTAAGGAAAGGAACTCATGTTGTGCATAAAGAAGTAAAGTCATGTCCACTAAACTTGTAACATGTATCCTCCACGGCTACAAAATTGAACTTTTTTGTTTTTTTTTGGTAGTTTATAATGTAATCTTCTTAATGTTTCTATATTGGAATTTTTAATCAGAGATGTTCTCTTTGAGACATTAATTACATAATTTTATATGTAAATATAAGAGTTATGGAAGCATGGACTCGTAAAACATATTCTTTTACTTTTTTCCTAATTAAATTAAACGAAAACCAAATTTATATCTGCTGACATGGAGCCAGGTCATTACCGCCCATTTCCTGTCATTAGCTATGAGTAGGAAGAGAGCCCGTCCGTAAGCGATGAAGATAGATAGTCAAGGAGCAGGAGCTAAAGATTGTTAAGGTTCGAGCAGCATTTTGAAAGCAAGTATAACACGAGAACTCCTTATTACATTATAACTTTATAATCATCTTTTCATGTGCATGCATCTGATATCACGAAACATTAAGGACATTACCTAGTGCTTTTGATATCTTGTATCCTTATTACCTATGGGTTTCTGTATATGGATTGACTGTTTTAGTTTGCTATCACCAATTATAATGATCATTAATATTGATTAATGATAAAATAACTATGGATTAAAAGGTGTTTTTTTATCATGGACAAAGAGGGCTGAGAATTGAGTCTTTTGGAGCTCTAGTTACTTTACATAAGGACTAAATCCTATAAAGTAGTAACTCAGGACTTACAATACAACCATGAGAGCTATATGGAACTGACGTTGGCTAAGTAATTTGAACTACTCTAGCTTATTTAGTGGTGGTGGTGGCCTAGGGGTGGGGGCAATGACGTTTAGTAATCTTTGAGTTTTCTCAAGTCTTTCATGGAGGCAAGAGTAACAAGACGGCTTGGGCCATAATGGTGGCAAGTGCGCAATGGCAATGGTGGTGGCCGAGGGTAGGGGCGACATGGCGGCTACCAATGATGATGGCAATATTGGCATCAGGCTGTGGAGGATCACGAATAAATCGCATGAATCCTACTTGATGGTTTTTTGCCTTGACTAGTTAGCATAGGGAGGTTTGACGATGAATTTTGGTCTTTTTAGACTTAAATATTAATGTTCTCTTGAAATTAGTATTTGTATGATCAAGGATTAAGATACTCTGTTAGCTAGATTCTTTCCATACCTATAGAAACATGAATTATATCGATGAACTACAGGCAGTTTGATAGAGCTCTTCATGCTTCAGATTGTTGAAATCATTCTTTGTCTGTGATTTTGTCTGTGAAGTGAATCAGAGAAGCTACCCTTTCAGTTCCTAGCCCCCTAGTTCATTTCAGAGGCTCCTAGCCCCCGGTTCATTTTAGAAAATCACTTCAGAGAATTAGCAAAGAATCACTTTTCAAAAAATTAAAAAACTATTTAGTAGAGCTTGTACTTGATTTAGCCAAGAAACTGTTTTGAGAGCTCTGCCAAACTTGCTCTGCTACTATGATATTTGATGTATGAGGCCAGGACCGTGCCTCATTGCCTACATCACTCCCCAACTCGAAATGTTGGCGGGATTGTTTGATTTTTTTTGTTTCCGCGTAGTTTGCTACCCTCATGAGCAATATAATAAACAATTCTTCCACGATGCCAAACATTTGGACGGTGACGATTTCAATGACTTGACTGAGTTCCGACGCCAGCACCGAACCTTAAATAAGAACAAAACACATACGCCTGCATTCTATGAAACAAGACATATCTCACTACCTGTACCTACCATACTGCACGTATCTTGTGCCATTTGGAAGAATCTAACTAAAAAAGACAGCACCACCATTGCATCGCATTGTCGCAACAGTTGGCCGGCACAGCATTCTCCGAACAACTCACGGTTAATCCTCTGTTAGCAGGAACAATAAAACGCGAGAACCACTTCCACAGGAAGTAAAGAAGTACCAACTCCATTTTTGCAGAAAACAAAAGGCACAGCTTCTTTCCGAAAGGAAAAAAACCACCATTTTCTATCTAGAGTACATATACGGAGCAAATAATCTTGCTCCGGCCTACTTTGAAAATTGAAGCAGTTCTGGTAGAAGTTTGAATCGCGTACGGCATCGAGAGTGGCTCTCTTGGATGGTTTCTGTTGGTCTGATGGCGAAGGGCCTTGGCGAGTGCCTAGATGGTCATTGGTCACAGGCTCGCATCATCACCTAGGCCAGCAAATTCTGCTGCAGACAGGCGATAGAACAAGATACATTTCTTGGTCGGAAGTTGTTAAACTTCCCAGCGCCAACCGTATAAAAAAAATTACGTCAGTGCGTTGGCTGCTGTCGACAGCTTTATTTCCCACGGCAAAATTCACTTCATCCTGGTTCCACAGGTTCACTGCTGACTACGTACGTGGCACAGCACAAGAACAGAAACGGTCCAGGTTGATGGCTCCAACTATAGATAGGCCAAATGGAGGACACAGCAGGGCGCGGTCGACAGTATCAATACTGATAGCTTTTTTTCCTCTTTTGAAATGAACACTGATAACTTAATAGGTTGCGCTGTTTGACGGGCTTAACCTGAGGCACAAGCGCAACATTCTGTAAGGTTAATCGTGCTGTGCTGAATTAGTGAGATTGGTGGCCCTGAGGGTCATACTAGCCCAGTTAGCCCACTCGACTCATACTTTAAGGCCCTCTGTAGTAGCGCTGCGCTCCCAGCAGCTCCGGCTCCGGCCTGCTATATCACTGCAGCACATTGTTCATGGGAGCCAAATTTCTCTCTCCTCCCTCCCTCCTCACACAGAGCTGTTCTTCACCGGTGGAGCTAAAATTTTTGGCTTCTGCTGCTCTTGTGTGTCAGTAAGAAGAGGAGGAAGGAGAGAGAAATTTAGCCCCTGTGAACAGTATGCTACAGTGTATGGCAGGCCGGAGCCGGAGCTGCTCGGAGCGCTACCAAAGAGGGCATAAAAGCAGAGTTTGCAAGGTGTCAATGATACCTCATCGCATGAAAAACAACCCAAATAGGATGCGGTATATCGAGAAGGCTACTCGAAAGTCCCAACGAGACCAAGGTATCTCATCTAACCTGAAGGTGTGTTCTCAAAAAAAAATCTAACTTGGAAGACAAGACATAGTAAGATGTACTTGGAAACCAACTCTATCTCCGATAGACTTCCTTGTAACGAACTAGCAGGAAACCTTTATGTATCAAGATTCTATCTACAACTTCACCCCTGAACTATGTAAGGAGAGGTGGACAGCCCCTGATCGATATCTTCTCATACCTCATTATAACTTAATGCTATCTAGGCAATTAGGCTCGCATAGCCATCAAGGCCCCTTAGACATCGAGAATACAAGATAAGAGAGATATTGTCCAGTAGACATAGGGTACCCCATACCTGAACCAATATAAGTCTGTGTCCCGTGTGATACCTAGCTGATAACCTGTTCAAGTTTCGTTGATCTTCATTGCCAGAGCTAATAATTAATGACATAAGGGTTAACGGTGGAAGACGCAGGGGATCTCGGCTGTGATCACCTCCACCTCGATGTTGCAACTCAAATCTATGGTGGTGGTGGTGGTGGTGTAACTCCGAGGAAGAAAACAAGACAGGAGGGGGAGGGAACGAGCGTTACATGATCACCTCATCGAGGTGAATGTGAGATTGATACATGACATGATAGGGAAGGAGAGTGGAGTGAGCTCCAAGTGCAAGGTGAGCGGCAAATAGGAGGGGAGGCTAGGGCAAGCGGAGAACGAGTGGTTTAAGATAGGGAAGCTATAGAGGGAGCATAGACGGCGACAAGGAGATGGGAAGGGACTTTAGCTTAGATGTGGTATCCTCTATTTTGTTTTTAGGCCTTGGAGGTAGAGGGAGGATAGGCGGTGACAAGGAGCTGGGGAAGGGACTTTAGCTTAGATGTGGTGTTCTTTATTTTGTATTTGGGCCTTTGAGGTTGGAGGACCGAGATTAGGTCAGCCATTAATCGTGTCACGCACATGAAGGCATGCTAGCACTACATGATGAGGTGGCGGCTAGACACGACCCCTGTGTATCGTTCCGTTCAGGTCTAGGTATGGCTGCAATCGTCAGACCTTGCTTGTGTTGTGCTTTTAACGTGCCATGGCTCCCTAATTGGAGGTAGGTCTATTATTTATGGTCCAATGACACCAATGAAGTCTGCAAGCTGAGCGCAGCTCAGCTCGCAGTTTCATAGATTTAATGGCATTGTTGTTTTAATTGTTCTTTTAGGGTTAGGCGACCTGCCCATTAATAGCGAGGCACCTAACTCAGTCTTAGACTTTTGAAGATACACAGGAGTATGGTATGAATCCCAGAATTTAACGACATTGTTCTTTTAATGGTAATGTGGTAATTTCGTTAACCTCAAGATTTACTGGTTGAGTTCTTTGAAGTTGCTCATTAAGTGGTGTGTGTCCATTCATAAAGGTGAGTGTACGTGCATCATGTATGAGTGTTTTTATGTATGTACCGTGGTTCATTAAAAAACACCAATCAAGTTTTGGCAATATGCTTATTATCCCTTCTAAAGATTATTATTATGATAAAACGGAGATGACGCCAATGGCTACGCATTCTAGATCCGCTCCTGACTGCCCGTGCCCCATGTCACCCGTCTGCCCCCCGGCCATTTGGCCCTGTATAGCAACAATGTCCATTTGTCTAAGTTATTAGCATGTCTGTCTCTTCACAGGTGATGAGTTCCAAATAAAAATAGAGGTTGACGGTTCTTATGTAAAGGGTGCCAACCGCCAATTCACATCCCGCGAATACTATAGCGTCGTTGAATCCTAAGGCGGCCGTCCGGCAGGCCGGAATCTCCGTCCCGTCCAAAACCCCAAACAATTTGGCATCATCGTCAGGAGCTGCACCCGAGGGCTGCCTTTTTATCAAACCCATCGCCACCGCTTGGCGCGCTCTTTGGTCTGCCGGCGATACATGGTTCTTGCATTGTGCCGGCGCCTGCATGGATGACTTCTCCTTCTCCCGCTCCGGCACGCACCCGCCGCGCCGGCAGCGGCAAGCAGCAGGCGCGCGCAGTCCGTTCTCCACCGCGGACAACTCCGCCACCTCCTTCGCCACCACTACGCCTCGGGGGATACTGCGGCGGCGCCGGGGCGGCGGCGCCGAGGACACGTCGTGGCAGAGCTCCGTGTCCTGGCAGCCGGACACGTCGTGGGCGCAGCCGCACGGCCTCGGCGCCGCGGTCGGGCCATGGGCCCCCGCCGCGTCGGACGCCGCGTCGCGCCGCGGGCCGGCGCTGTTCCGCCGCACGGCCAGGGACTACTACCTGTCCAAACGCTCCAGCCGGATGATGTACCGCGACCGCTCGTCCGCGGCGCAGCAGTCCCGGTCCCGGTCCGTCGTGGCTGCCGGCGGCAACAAGCGGCTGGAGCTGCAGAGCGTCGTGACAGACGCGAGCCGCGCCATCGTCGTCGCGCCCAACACCTCTTTCGCCAGCAACGACGACATCGTCGGCACAGCCACCGCCGGCGGCCGAGGCGGCTCCGGGAACAGCGGCATGGTGAAGTACAGCGACAAGTACATGTCCCGCGAAGTCTCCTTCTCGCGCGACAACCACGACAAGCTCTACGTTCCGGCGCGGCGGGACCGGGACGCGCCGAGCTTTGGCTACGACGTGAGCGTCATGTCCTACAGCCGGAGCCAGTACTACGACGGCGATGGCGGGGACGGGGACGAGGACGACTACGACTTCGACTTGTACGACGACGACGACGAGATCGAGGTGAGGATCGGGAAGCCTGTCAGCATCGCCGGGCTGTTCAAGTACTCGGCGCCGCTGGACATCGTCCTGCTCGTTCTTGGGTGCGTCGGCGCCATGATCAACGGTGGATCTCTGCCCTGGTACTCGTACCTGTTCGGGAATTTCATCAACAAGGTTGTCAACAGCGACAAGTCGCAGATGATGAAGGACGTCAAGCAGGTAATTAAGTTATATGCTGATTGATGATGCTAGCTGCCATAAGCCTGAAATTAATTCTGATTTAGCAAGTTTTCTATTTACACTACTACCTTGTTGGATAAAATGCAGATCAGCTTTTACATGTTGTTCCTTGCCGCCGCTGTTGTCATAGGAGCGTATCTTGGTAAGCATGAATAATGTCTGCACGCGTGTTCAATTCTTGGCAAATCTTGGAGCATTCCTCCCCTGTTTCGATGATCAACTCTGCGAGCGTACGTGCATGCAGAGATCATGTGCTGGAGGATGATCGGCGAGAGGTCGGCGCTGCGTATGCGACGGGAGTACCTCAAGGCGGTGCTGAGGCAAGAGATCGGCTTCTTCGACACGGAGGTGAGCACCGGCGAGGTGATGCAGAGCATCTCCAGTGATGTCGCCCAAATCCAGGACGCCATGGGAGACAAGGTAACAGAGGAGGGAAGCTACTGTAGTGCTTGCTTAGCACTGAACATACATAGTTACTGTAGTGGACAGAGTGCTAGCTTAACACTGTTCAATATGTCTGATAGATGGCAGGATTTGTGCACCATGTCTTCACCTTCATCTTTGGCTACGTGGTGGGCTTCATCAAATCATGGAAGATTGCGCTCGCCGTCTTCGCCGCGACGCCGGTGATGATGTCGTGCGGCCTCGCCTACAAGGCCATCTACGGCGGCCTCACCGCCAAGGACGAGGCGTCGTACAAGCGCGCCGGCAGCGTGGCGCAACAGGCGATCAGCTCGATCCGGACAGTGCTCTCCTTCGTCATGGAGGACCGGCTGGCCGACAGGTACGCCGAGTGGCTCAACAGGGCGGCTCCCATCGGCATCAAGCTGGGGTTCGCCAAGGGCGCCGGCATGGGGGTCATCTACCTGGTGACCTACTCCCAGTGGGCGCTGGCGCTGTGGCTCGGCTCGCGCCTGGTCGCCAACGGCGACATCAAGGGCGGCGACGCCATCGCCTGCTTCTTCGGCGTCATGGTCGGGGGGAGAGGCCTGGCTCTGTCGCTGTCCTACTTCGCGCAGTTCGCGCAGGGCCGGGTGGCGGCGGGGCGGGTGTTCGAGATCGTCGACCGGGTGCCGGACATCGACGCCTACGGCGGCGGCGGCCGGTCGCTGTCGTCGGTGAGGGGGCGGATCGAGTTCAAGGACGTGGAGTTCGCGTACCCGTCGCGGCCGGAGGCCATGATCCTGTACAACCTGAACCTGACCATCCCGGCGGCCAAGATGGTGGCGCTCGTGGGCGTCAGCGGCGGGGGCAAGTCCACCATGTTCGCGCTCCTCGAGAGGTTCTACGACCCGACGCGGGGGATCATCACGCTCGACGGCCAGGACCTGTCGTCGCTCAACCTGCGGTGGCTCCGCTCCCAGATGGGGCTGGTCGGGCAGGAGCCCGTTCTGTTCGCCACCTCCATCGTCGAGAACGTGATGATGGGGAAGGAGAACGCGACGAGGCAGGAGGCCATCGCCGCCTGCGCCAAGGCCAACGCCCACACCTTCGTCCTCGGCCTGCCCGACGGCTACGACACACAGGTCGGCGACCGCGGGACCCAGCTGTCGGGGGGACAGAAGCAGCGCATCGCCCTCGCGCGCGCCATCATCCGGGACCCGCGCATCCTGCTGCTCGACGAGCCCACCAGCGCCCTGGACGCCGAGTCCGAGGCCGTCGTGCAGCAGTCCATCGAGCGCCTCTCCGTCGGCCGCACCGTCGTCGTCATCGCGCACCGCCTCGCCACCGTCCGGAACGCCGACACCATCGCCGTGCTCGACCGCGGGGCCGTCGTCGAGGCCGGACGCCACGACGACCTCGTTGCTCGGGCCGGCCCGTACGCTGCGCTCGTGAAGCTCGCGTCGGACAGCGGCAGGTCGTCGTCTGACGACGCCCCCAATCCCGCAAGCAAATTACCTGCCGGCGGCGCGCCGGCGTACAACAGCTTCACCGACGACTCAGGCGTCTACGACGACGACATTTTGTCGTCCGTATCCAAGTCCAGGTACGGCGGAGGCGCTCGTCGGACGTTCACCCGAGAAGAAGCGGATGTTCGCGCAAAGACCAAGGACGACGCCAGCGACAGCAAGGTCAGTGTGTCAGAGATCTGGAAGCTGCAGCGGCAGGAAGGCCCGCTGCTGATCCTGGGCTTCCTGATGGGCATAAACGCCGGCGCGGTGTTCTCGGTGTTCCCGCTGCTGCTGGGGCAAGCCGTAGAGGTGTACTTCGACGCCGACACCTCCAAGATGAAGCGGCAGGTGGGTGCTCTGGCCATGGCCGTGGTCGGCCTCGGCGTGGCGTGCATCCTGACCATGACGGGGCAGCAGGGGCTGTGCGGATGGGCAGGCGCCCGGCTCACGATGCGCGTCCGCGACCGCCTGTTCCGCGCCATCATGCGGCAGGAGCCCGCGTGGTTCGACGAGGAAGACAACGCGATGGGCATCCTGGTGACGCGGCTGGCGCGGGACGCCGTCGCGTTCCGGTCCATGTTCGGGGACAGGTACGCCGTGCTCCTCATGGCCGTGGGCTCCGCCGGCGTGGGGCTCGGCATATGCTTCGCGCTGGACTGGCGGCTCACGCTCGTCGCCATGGGCTGCACGCCCCTGACGCTCGGCGCCAGCTACCTGAACCTGCTCATCAACGTCGGCGCCAAGACGGACGACGGCGCGTACGCGCGGGCCAGCAGCATCGCCGCGGGCGCCGTGTCGAACGTGCGCACGGTGGCCGCGCTCTGCGCCCAGGGCAACATCGTCGGCACCTTCAACCGGGCGCTGGACGGCCCCGTGTCCAAGGCCCGGCGGAGGTCGCTGGTCATGGGCGTCATCCTCGGCCTCTCCCAGGGCGCCATGTACGGCGCCTACACGGTGACGCTCTGGGCCGGCGCTCTCTTCATCAAGAGAGACCTGTCCAAGTTCGGCGACGTGTCAAAGATCTTCCTCATCCTCGTGCTGAGCTCCTTCTCCGTGGGCCAGCTGGCCGGCCTCGCCCCCGACACGTCCGGCGCGCCCGTGGCCATCGCCGGCATACTATCCATACTGAAGCGGCGTCCGGCGATCAGCGACGAGAACGGCAGCGGCAAGAGGCGAACGATCAAGGACGGGAGGCCCGTCGACGTGGAGCTGAAGAGGGTGGTGTTCGCGTACCCGTCGCGGCCGGAGGTGACGGTGCTGAACGAGTTCACGGTGCGCGTGAAGGCGGGGAGCACGGTGGCGGTGGTCGGCGCCAGCGGGAGCGGCAAGTCGACGGTGGTGTGGCTGGTGCAGCGCTTCTACGACCCTTTGGGTGGGCAAGTGATGGTGGGCGGCATCGACGTGCGGGAGCTGGACCTCAAGTGGCTCCGGGGGGAGTGTGCCATGGTGGGACAGGAGCCAGCTCTGTTCAGTGGATCCATCAGGGAGAACGTCGGCTTCGGCAACCCAAAGGCTTCGTGGGCCGAAATCGAAGAGGCTGCAAAGGAGGCCAACATCCACAAGTTTATCGCTGGGCTACCCCAAGGCTATGACACTCAGGTAAGCAATTTCATTTTGGTTTTTCAAGCAAAAAAATTACTCTGAGCAAAACCTGACCAGCTGTGATTGTTTTTTTTTCCCCGAGCAGGTCGGAGAGAGTGGGGTCCAGTTGTCAGGAGGGCAGAAGCAGAGGATCGCCATCGCACGAGCTATCCTGAAGCAGTCCCGGATTCTGCTTCTAGACGAGGCCAGCAGCGCGCTGGACCTGGAATCTGAGAAGCACGTGCAGGAGGCCCTGAGGAAAGTGTCACGGCGTGCGACGACGATCGTGGTGGCGCACCGCCTGTCCACGATCCGCGAGGCCGACCGCATCGCCGTGGTCACCAACGGGAGGGTCGCCGAGTTCGGCAGCCACCAGGAGCTCCTGGCGACCCATGGCGACGCCTTGTACGCCGCCATGGTTAAGGCAGAGGTGGAAGCGCAGGCATTCGCATAGGAGATACGTACTCTGATTTCAAGGATCTCAGACGTTATATATAGTTATGGTTATGATGGTGATCAATTCTTTTTCTACAACAAAGAGTATTTATTTAGGAATATACGGATGTTGATTATATCATTATGTGTCAATAGAAATTTTCAGGAATATTACTCGGACCAAGGATTGAATAAAGTTTGTAGATGCTATTCTAATTACTCAACTTCCAATACTCGTGTGGAACTTACACGAGCGCGCCATGGCCTACTTCTATTAGGTTTAGTCCAAAATCGAAATTAATGGTGGAAGAATACAACATGTATAAGTGGGGCAAGCATGCTGATCAGGCTAGTTTTTAGTACTGTTTTTTTGGTTAAGTAAAGCCTGATGCTTGGTTTATCATTGGCTCTAGTAAACATGGATATAGAGATATCGGCTCTGTGGGTATAGCATAATTGGGCCAAGGGACACTTGAGAGTGAGTTGAAGGTGCATATGAACTATTAGTACCTATTAACAAGTTTGAACTTAGAGCATCTCCAAGAGTTTCTAATAAAGTCTCCTAATATAGGATTTTTTGGAAAATTGGAAAAAATACATCTCTATCAATTTTCAATCCCACCTTCCAATCTTTTGGCACTTGGAAAAAATTAATCCCACCTTCCAATCTTTTGTCTTCTTCTCGGCTCCCAATGGCAAACAGCAGAACCAGGCAGTGCCGAAGCTGAGGAACCACGGCTACCCATGGAGGAAGACGGAGACCTAATCGAGGTCGACGAGATCGCTGCTGGCGACAAACCAGAGATGTCGCGTGAAGAAAAAGATACTGCTGAAAAAAATCTTGTGGGACCAAATTTTTATTTTTTTAAGTGATTTATTGGAAACTCTTGGAGATAGCCTTCTATATTCCTCCTAATACTTTTTTGGGAGTTTCAAAACTCTATGTTTTTTGATAGAAAATATTGGATACTCTTGGAGATGCTCTTACTAATGAAAACAATAGTTAGCAGCACTCTAACTAATCATTAGTAGGTTTATTATTGGCAGATCTGTTTGGATCCACTGGTATTAATTTTAGCTGTTAATTGTTAGTGCCAATTGGATCTTAACAGCCCTAAGTGCAAACCTTAGTGGCTAGGCGGCGTCCTGCGCGATAGACGCAGCTCCATCTGGGTCTGGCCGTAGGGCCATAGCTCCACTGCCCGAGCGGGCCAGCAGCGGCAGGCGAAGGCCAACATGTCGGCCCCGGTCTGGCCGTGCAGAAGTAGAACACATGCATGCCACAACCAGGCTACCAAAAAATGCGGATCTGTGTTGCTTGCCGATTGCACGAACGTCATTCTTGGTTGGCAGTCCCTCTATTTCAAATCATAAGAGCAACTCCAACGGTTTTGCAAATGGGCTTTGCATTTCTGTTTTTGCAAAAAAGCCTAGAAAACTCCTATCCAACGGTTTAGCAAATGAGCTTTGCATTTTTGTTAACTTGGCAAAATCCTGGGATGAATTGGCATATATGCAAGCTCGCGATCGGCTTGGCATTCCATCTCACGCGCTACTCCCGCATGCGCTCTTCCCTCCCGCGCCGCCGGGTTTCCTTTTTTGGATTTTGGCAAGTCAATTTTGCCAAACCGTTGGAGATAACCTTTTTTTCTCCTCCCCATATTGATTTGAGAGTTGGCAAACTCCATCTTTTGCCAAACAAAAAATGCAAAACCGTTGGAGTTGCTCTAATATGTTTTAACTTTTCTAGCTAGATTCTTAGGTTTTATTATGCACTTAAATATACACTATCTTTAGATATATAGTAAAAGTATTATACCTAAAAATAAAAAAGCTAGAAATATACACTATCTGAGTTGTCTTTTATGTTGCATTAGTTGTTTGTCTAAGATTGTTGCATAAAAATTTCTAGCAACTCACAAAACAAACCCAGCCAGCCCAGAATACACAACCACAAGGAAATTAAAGTCATCCACACTACAGCATGGCTGTTTATAGGAGGCGTTTAAAAATGCCTTTAAAAGTCATCAAAATGCCTTCAAAAACCTCTTTAGGCATACTTAAAAATGCCATCTATAAACTGGACTCAAAAGGTCTTTTGAGGCATTTTTTCAAAACGCCTTTGAATATCAATATATAAAGGCATTTTCTAGATGCCTATAATACCTTTTAAAGGCGTTTTCTATAAGCCTTCAAATATTAATGGAGGCATTATTAAAAATGCCTCCAAAACCAAGGAAAATCAGCACAATCCATTCGAGAATGAACTAATGTGAGCACACATTAACAATGTATGCATCCAAATTTTTAAATCTTTCATAGAGACATAAGTTTCTATCAACAAAAATCCATAAAATAGAAAAGTAAACATGATCCTCTGTAGTTTAGGTTCTCATTCATGAATGATTCTTAGTCCTATTGTTTATTTAGGTTCTCATTTATCAATGACAAGTTTCCTGTTTCCTTTTAAAAGATAAAAAGCATGAGATGCTCACATCAAAACTATATACATATGCTAGTATAAATCCAACTGAATAGATATCGCCCCATTGCCAGCCTTCTTACTGTCTTCACTTGGCGATTGATCCTGTTTGCAACCAAATGAAAATATCCCAATAAGTATCAGTTCTTGGTACAAGAGAGCTTTAGAAGTATAACTGAGAGAAAAGATCTTCAGGTAAAAAGCACACTTGCATGTATTATGTAATATAAGAATAAAAATCTCATGGAACACTACTAGTTGAATAGCATTTCCATCATAATGAGTTGTAGCATCCAGAACTCTCTTAAGTAGGGAAATGATAATTGTGCTAAAAAAACTAGTGCTTATTCTAGCTACAGGAAACCAAAGATACAGTGTATTCTATACTCTTAACATTCTTTGATACTATGTAGCAGATTGGAGACATTTTCAATTTGCAAGCTTGAAAAAGACCACAACATTTCATAAAAAAAAAGACCACAGCAATCAGTAAATGCCACTACACAATATGCTACTGTGAAGCCGGTATTGCTAACATATATCACTCTGAGATGTCCCCAGTAATAAATTGTACAACTTACTTGTAAAGGCAATATTATATGCCAGACTGTCCTCAGAAAGTAAAAGCACGATGATAAGTAAGTGTCAAAAGGAGAAAGGAAGATCATCAGAAGAATAGCATATAAGAGAACCTGCAAAGAGGCAAGAAGATATGTCAATTAGTTCACTACCCTGGATCTGAAAATTGGCGCATGAGTATGGAATATATAGCATGGTATTGTACTCTTCAACTGAATGAATGACTGGGTAACACGTTCTTCAATTTTATTTTATTTTTGTAAAAAGCATTACATGCAACCATCAGTATGTGCACCAATCTTGTGTATACTTTGCCGAAATATGCCTTGCTATATTTCACTGAATTGTTTTTGGTCATTTCTTTTGACATAGACAAGTCGTCACAGATTTCTGTAAAGCTAACACATAGGAAACTACCACTCATTCTGTAAAACTAATACCTTGTATAAACTACACAGATTTTCTATTACGATGGGATGACAATTATCAATTAACACTGTTTAGCATTAGTTTATAGCAATGACTGTGGCAAATGAAGCTAAAACTAACCATGGATTGCTAAAATGATTTAGCCAAAGCCATGCTATCCACCTATTCAGATGACTGCAAGATTCCAATGATACTGGAAAGTAACTGAATTTTCAAACTGACTTCCAAAAACAGGAACTGAAAGTAAGAGATTCTTACTTTAGTTTGTATTAAAATTAGAACATAGACAGAAGAAAGACATGGCAAAACAAAAAATCTAAAAAAAAAGAGCACCTATAAGAGGATTATGCAGATCAGCTATTTGTCCACCCACTGTCACTGCATTTTAAAAATCCCAAATAGTTCAATATGAGGCCAATATATTTCTCAAAAGCATAAAGAACTATCCAATTTAAATACCCAGGAGATCTGGTTATCATAAGCTTGAGGATCTTGCAAGCTCAGGCACATGTTAGACAGACTTGTCAAAACTATATACATTCTATATGGCACAGAATCAAATACAATTACATGTAGATCCTCCCAGACCTTATTGGGTTCCTTTTCTCTGAATCATCGACCATGTCAAAAGACCAAGCACAAGGACCAGAAGTGTTTTTTGAGTTGGATATTTTCTTACTTGGTGGGTGCCTGACAAGAATGACAGAAATATTAGAAGTATTGTCTTTACCATAACATGCATTAGGTTTCATTACGCTTACCTTCCCACTTCAAAAGTTAAGTGCCCTCGTCATCCATCACTGAATGATCAGAAAAGAGATCATGTGAGGAAGAAATCCCTTTAATGAACAATGAAACTAAAAGATTTCAAAGCAGAAAAAGGGTAGTCATATTTTAATAAGAGTAAGGCACATGCTGACATTTTAATAAGAATGACAGAAACGGAAAGATTCCTAATAATTTTTGCATGACGTAATAACAATGCACCAACCCTGTCCTCCCCTAATCCCATGTTGTGGCACTACCACAGCTGCTTCACCCATCACTCAAAGGCCTCCCCTAATCCCATCACTTAGTCATTACCACCACTGCTCCATCGATGAAAGCAACAACATCACAACATGATCCCATCCGAGCAAACTGAAATAAACCGATGAAAGCAACATCATCACAACACAATCCAATCTGATATATTTTTTAATAAAAAGAACATAAAATTCCTGCTAGTTGACCATACTGTTCCAAATTCTGATAGCCTATAACCTGTTTCGTATATACACCAATACATCATGGATCCAAAGTCCACACTATTATTATTCTAAGCATAAACAGTTAAAATGAGAGAAAATGAAGGCAAATGATTTATTCACGTGAAACATTTCACTGTAACAGGCATAAAGAACAGAAAGCTTGTACTCCTGTTAATAAGATTAAAAGATGTGTAGTGTTTATCTTTTTGGCTCCCGTTTGATTATGGTTGACACACAGTTCAGTTTTAAAATAACAGTAGCATCCGTTAAAATAACTACTGAGGTGACTAATAAGTAATAGCAATTTAATCAATGCCCCCAAAAGTTAATGGCTAGTTTATCATTTGCTGCTAAAAGGGTAGTGCTCTGAAGACAAAAGGGGACAAACTGTTCCGCTTTTCAGATGGCACACCAATTACTGTGAAGACAAAAGGCAAGAAGAGAGTTTATTTTCCTAGCACACCAATTACTTCATCTAGATATGTTAGGTTCAAGGATGAAAGGAAACCAAACAAAATAGATTTCTTCCTCGCTAAAGTAACATTTATAGATTCCCAGCAAAAGGTACAAACCTCACGAGGTCGTAGAGAAACAGTTCCCTCATTATTGTAAGGGCTATGGACCGTCAAATCCATAAGTGCCTCACCTACAAGGTACGAACAGGAAAAAAAAATTGTTTCAGTAATCAGCGCTCGCACACAACTGAAATCTACACAATCAAACTCGGTCATGCAGATTTGGCAAAATTTATGCAGAATTACAGGAAACCTTATCACATAAATTCCAAAAAAAAATTGTATCGAGAGTCGGCAATTAGAGAATTCATCTGAAACAACATGGAATTACAAATATGGAACCTGCACATGTGTCACCTCCAAACGAATACTTATTGTGACTACACAGAGAAATGCCACCTGAAGGTCCACATGGAGGAGGGGATTATCTGTCGCTTCCTTGGAGCTTTAACCTGGAGCCTTCGAGATCTGGAAGAGAACATGAGGGAGAGAGAGATAGGATGGAGAAAAAATAAACATACCTAGCGACAGCCCGCGAAGACGCCACGGATCCAGTTGCTGTTGAGGTAGCGGCGGATCGGAACCTGTGGAGAGGTAGGTCGCCAGTGGAGAGGAGTACAGCGACGACAATGGCGAGAGCCCCGCACCGCGAGCGACGACAGCGCCGCGCATGAGGGCATGGAGCCTCGCCGTGGGGCCCCATCGTAGCGAGCCTCCGCGGGTGCTGAGTGAGATCCGAGTGGTAGAGGGAAGGAGAGAGAGGGAGAGGGAGAGGCGGCGTGGGGGAGAGGCGGAGGCGACGGAGGCGCAGGGCGGCGCGACGGATTGGAGGTGCTGAGGGAGGAGACTCGGGAGGTGCTGAGGCGACAACGGCGAGGTCCAAGGATTACGAATACGATGGCAGCGGCGGCGGATCGAGTGGCCGCGAGTGCAGGGGTCGGGTAACCCGAGAGCTGAGATGGAGGGACGGATCGTTTCAATCAGACGGACGCGGTTTTCTTTTTTTTCTTTTTTTTCGACTATCAGACGGACGCGGTTAGGAGGGCCGGGCCACCGTAGCACTGTTTATTTACGGTGTTGTATGTAAAGGCGGAACTCCAACACAGGACTGAGAAAAGAAGGCGTTATGCCCAAAACGCCTTCAATTGGCACAGTTAATTAAGGCGTTTTGCCCAAAACGCCTCCAATTAGCGCGGTTAATTAAGGCGTTTTGCCCAAAACGCCACCAAATTAATGCTTTTGGAGGCCTTTTTAGAAAAATGCCTTTGTGCAACCGAAAATTGAGGCACTTATAGAAAAACGCCTTTAACAAAATGCCTCCTATGCGCATACGTGGTGTAGTGCCAATTTGTCCCACATCAAGAGGCAGCTAGTACATCAACCATTACATACACTCTCGTGGCTCAAGTGATCACCACTGATCATATTGCTGATGCTGACACACACTATAGATATAGATATAGATATAGATATAGATATAGATATAGCAATCAACCACCAGCAGTGCCGGCAATGTTGATTGTTGATACTTGATATAATGCAACGAATTAATTGAACTAGAGCTTTGAGTTTGAGTCGCCGGCGATGTCGATGACGAAGCGGTAGCGGACGTCGTTGCGCGCGAGGCGCGCGAGCGCCTCGTTGATCCCGTCCGTGGAGACGAGCTCGATGTCGCAGGTGATGTTGTGCTGGCCGCACAGGTCCAGCATCTCCTGCGTCTCCTTCATTCCTCCCGTCATGCTCCCGCTCACCGTCCTCTTCCCAAAGATGAGCGGGAACGACGGGAGCTCGACGGGCTGGTCCGGCGCGGCGACGAGCACGAGCTTGCCGTTCACCTTGAGCAGCTCCAGGATGGGGCCCAGCGAGTGCTTGGCCGAGACGGTGTCGATGACGTAGTCGAGGCTTCTCGCCATGGCCTGCATCTGCTTCTGGTCGGTGCTGACGACGAAATGGTCGGCGCCGAGCCGCTCCCTCGCCTCCCTCTCCTTGGCCGGCGACGTGCTGATGACGGTGACGCGGAGGCCGAACGCCTTGGCGAACTTGACGGCGACGTGCCCCAGTCCTCCCAGCCCCACCACGCCCAGGCTGCCGCCGGGTGACCGCAGCATGCCGTGGTGCTTCATGGGGCTGTACACGGTGATCCCCGCGCACAGCAGCGGCGCCGCGGCGTCCAGCGGGAGCGTGTCCGGGACGCGCACCACGAACCGCTTGTGCGCCACCAGCATCCGGGAGTAGCCGCCGTACGTGACGCTGCCGTCCCAGAAGACGCCGTTGTAGGTGAGCGTCACCTTGTCGCAGTAGTTCTCCTCGGACCGGCGGCAGTGGTCGCAGTCGAGGCAGGCGGCGGCGATGCAGCCCACGCCGACGCGGTCGCCGGCGCGGAAGCCGGAGACGTTGCTCCCCACCCTGGTCACCACGCCCGTGATCTCGTGCCCCGGGACCAGCGGGTACATGGTGATGCCCCAGTCGTTCTGGATGAAGTGCAGGTCGGTGTGGCACATGCCGCAGTACTGCACCTTGATCGTCACGTCGTCCACGCCGTTCTCCCTGCATGCCCAACAAACCAAACCAAAGGATTGTTATCGACCTGGACAGCAGATCGAGCTGAAATCAAATGAACGCCTTTGATCTGTACCTTCTCTTGAAGACGAAGGGCTCGACCTTGCCAGACTCGTTCATGGCGGCCCAGCCGGCCACGGTCTGCGTGTGGTTTGGTGTCACCTCCATGGTTTAGAGAGCGAGCGAGCGCGAGAGAGAGATTCTGGGGTGTCTTATTAGTTGGCTGTGATTGAAGCTGCAGGAGGCACGGGTTATTATTTAAAGAGAGCACGCGGTTGACGAGTGCTCCGATCGCTTTCTAAGGCCGCAATTTGGAGCTTCTTATGCTATAATTTATTGGAGTAGTTATATTATTAATTAACGTAATGCGGGTACAATTTCCTTGTCATCCTCGGGCGATTTCGTCAGATCGATTTGATAATTTGTTTATCGTATTTAAAAAACCATAGTCACTGACCGTCCGACGTAAGGTTACAGTCCTACAAAATTTTATTTTCCCAAAACACAGAACGGAGACGCTTACATATAAGCAGATACACTTATCTCTGTTACTGCACTCGGGATTTTTTTTCCTGTTCTTATGTTTTTTTCTGCGAAATTAAAATTGAACTGATTCTTATAAAATTCTTATATGATTTCTGTGAAATTCATACGTTCTAAATCGGCCTATAATTTGTGTATATGAGCATCTTCGAGAGACTAAGCCAACATATATGGTTCAATCCTGATTTTACCTTAATCATAAGTGTGAGCATCATTTTGAAGAATGTACCGCGGCACCATATTTTCATTTGTGTATGTACATTGTACGGTTCAAATTACCACTACATAAATGAAAATCATGTAAAAGTCCTTGTAACTTTCAAAATTATAAACACGTAAAAGCCTAATTTGTGTATGCTCGTCGAATCCATGCCGCACAACCACCGTGTTGCTGCCTCAACATCACTGCAAGACCCGGTCAAATTCATCTCCTCCTTGGTCCCACTTGCGCCCCAACACCATTCCTGTTGTCGAGGAATGGGTAAATAATTCTTCATATAATCAATCATGTTTAATTAAAATTGGATTATATGTTATGATTACAGAGTCTCTATAAATGGGTCCCTTCTCTAAAAATTGCTAAGTATTTTCTCTAGGGCAGGAAGTTTTTTTACTGCCTGTGCTATTAAAAAGGGATTTGCTAGTTCTCTTTCAGGCGATGGTTATTGCATATATTTTGTATTAAAATTGCAGTTTTAGTTTGTTGCAATTTCTGTGGACACAATCTGCAATTTTTCTTCCGAGAATAAAAAACCCGTTAGACAAACCACAAACCTGACAAAATCTCATATGTGTTGGCACAAAAACAATTTAACAATTAACAATTATTTCTATAGTCAAACAAGGATAAAAAAATTAATATGTTATGACACAGAGACAAATAACAAATCATAAAAGCGACAATTTACTTGTACTAATTGGTAGTCGAAGAGTATTGTATGAAATCATCTTAAAATTCAGGCATCTGAGATATAGGAGAAGTGTATTAAAAATGCTATCTTCTGAGATATGCTTCTGCAGCTTGCTTGATATGCTGATCGACCAGAAGCAATCTCAGGGATCAGGGAGGAATCAAATCTCGAGGTAAAACATGAGTACCATACAGCAGTACTAGCACCTTTTTTTTTGGGAACAGCTGTACTAGCACTTAAACAGCAGCCACCTGTCATTTTCGGCTAAAAAACTGGCCACACGATGTGCGTTCTGATTAGGCTGTGGTCGTCGTGGTCTCCGTATACCTGTCCCAACCACTTCACGCGCTGTATGGAGGAATCTTCTCCGTTGGTCTTTCGGGAGAGTGGGTGACCGTTTCATTTGGACTCGTCTCAAGATGTTACCTGTGAAATGTGAGTCACGCTGTTGTTCTTCCAACATAAAACGATATATACTTGTGTCCACTACTACAAAAACGGTTTATAAGAGCCACAATCATTTCACTGTAAGGGGGTTGACGATCCAACCCCCTTACAGTGGGCTGGCTATACAAAGAGTTCTGAACCGCCATTTAAATGCCACAGTAAGGGGGTTGGTGATCCAACCGCCCTTACAAATGGCTGCTATTTGTAAGGGCGGTTGGATCACCAACCCCTTTACTGTGGGCATTTGTAGGGAGGGTTCGTGATTGAACCGCACCTACAGTGGTCTGTAGGAATAAGTGGTTGCCCCCATCTTCTTCCTCCTCGAGCCATTCACTCTTCCACTCAAAAAAAGGTTGGGAGGCCTTGGGCTCCTCCCAAAAAATTGCTCTACTAAGGGGAGAGGTTTTGAGCTCAATTCCTTTGGTGGGGAGCTCGTAGAAGGTAAGAAAATACTATTCCAACCTTTTAATGCAAGTTTTAATGGTTGGTTAGTGAGGAAATTAGAGTTTTATTTTCTCTCTCTTCCATGGTGCTTGAGTTTTGTGTGGAGCAAATTAGAGCTTAGTATTGAAGGTATTAGTGTAGATTAGTTAGAGATTTGAGCTTGCACCCTCAATTAGTCGATCTTACTTGATTTTAGTGGAGATTTGCACTCTAATTAGAGATTTGAGCTTGCACCCTTGTTCTAGATCTAGGGTTTTCTTTTTTATTTTGTAATTTATATTTCATGAAGTTAGAATAGGGTTGGCATGAAAGGATGTTGGTAAAATAATAATCGTTGATAATTGTTGTTTATAAAATGTTATATTTTAACCATTTTATATATATTGTTGCTAATAATTGTCAAAAAAAAAGTTGCTAATAATTATAAAAAATTGTTGCTAATAATTATCAAAAATAATTGTTGCTAATAATTATCAAAAATAATTGTTACTAACAACTATTAGTTAGAAAAATGAGCTCACTCTTTATTAGTGGTTTGTTAGTGAGTAAATTAAAGTTTTGCTTTCTCTCTTTCTTCCATGATGCTTGAGCTTTGTATATAGTAGAGCTAATTAGACCCTAGTTTTGATGCTATTAGTGTACATTAGTTAGAGAAATGAGCTGACACCCTCTATTTAGACGCTCTTGCTTGATTTTAGGGGAGATTACACCCTAGTTTCGTGTATGTTTAATATGATTTGTTTCCTGTGTTTTTTTGTTTTGTTTTTAAAAGATGGAGTACAGGAACTCTTGGATGTATGGTTTGTCAAGGATCGATGAAGGTTTCCGTGAAGAGGTGGACAAATTTATTGAAGCCGCAAAGAAGCATGCATCAACGTTGAAATATAATAAGGATACAATTATTTGTCCCTGCAAAGATTGCAAGAACCTTATGGCATTTAGAGATGTGGATACCATCAAAAAACATCTGATTATGGGAGGGTTTATTCCGGGCTACACCGTGTGGATTCATCATGGTGAAACAACGGTTGTTGATGACGGCAACATTATTGATCGACAAGAAGATGCCACCACCCTAAGGTATCTGCACCAATACACACTCGAGGATGATGAAGAAATATTTTATGACTGTGGCAATGAACAAGGTGGTCACTTTGGCAACGAACAAGGTGCTAATGATGCTGGTGGTGCCACCGCTGATGGCGGAGCACGTGAGGGGGATGAAGACAATGGTGACAATTTAGAGGACATGATTCAGGCACTTGGACCAGAAATATTGCTACAGAAGAAAGGTCTAGAAAATCTAGAGAGGGTGAAAACAGCGTCGAAGGAGACTGTGTATGGTGTTGAGAAGGGTTGTTCGACACAATGGACACTGCTCCGTTTTGTGCTTGAGCTATTCATCCTGAAGGCTAAGTACGGCTGGTCTGACTGTAGTTTCAATGATCTATTGCATCTCCTATCATTGGTGCTGCCACAGCCAAACTTAGTTCCCGCCAACACATACTATGCGAAGAAGGTTATAAGTTCATTGACAATGGGTGTTGAAAAAATAGATGCATGCCCCAACCACTGTATCCTTTTTCATGGCAAAACGTTCAAAGATTTGAACAGATGTCCTCAGTGTGGGGCCAGCCGGTACAAGGACAACGACCTTTATAGTGGCGAAGAAGCCTCCACGGGGAGCAAGAGAAATAAGAAGGGTGCGAAAAAGGCGGTACAAGAAAATCAACCCCCAGATGATACTCCATTAGGCAATGATGCAAAGAAGAGAAAAGTTTCTGCCTTGGTCTTGTGGTACCTGCCAGTGACCGACCGCTTGAGGCGTATCTTCATGAATCCTAAGGAAGCCGCGCTCATTACATGGTGGGACGATGAGCGCAAGGTCGATGATGATGTGATCACACACCCGGCCGATGGTAGTCAGTGGCAAGACTTTGATGATAACAATAAACTATTCAGCTCAGACCCAAGGAATGTACGGTTCGCCTTGAGCACCGATGGAATGAATCCCTTCAATGAGAGGATGACCGACCACAGCACTTGGCCAGTGATCCTGACCATGTACAACATCCCGACATGGTTGAGTCAGAAGAGAAAGTACCTTTTCCTCACCGTTCTTATTTCTGGCCCTAAACAACCAGGCATTGATATAGACGTGTTCCTCAAGCCTATGATGGAAGAATTCGAGAGACTATGGAGGGTTGGGGAGCCAATGTACGATGCGTTCCGACAGGAGGACTTCACATTAAGGGCAATAATATTTGTGACTATCAACGATCACCCCGCGTTGTTTGCCATGTCTGGACAGATCAAAGGCAAGATGGGATGCTTAGTTTGTTTGGATGATACTAAATGGGTGTACCTAGATGGATCTAAGAAGGTTGTTTACCTAAGGAACCGTCGCTTCTTAAAGATGGATCACAAGTACCGCAGCAAATTGTACTTAAGATACTATGGCGACATCCCGGAGGATGAACCCCTTCCAGAGAGACGACATAATGGACAATATGTGTTCAAAATGGTGAAAACCATACAGATCGTCTATGGGAAGAAGAATCCAGATGGAACGATCAGAGATAGAAGCACACCTCCTATCGAAGGCGTACCTTTTAAGAAACAATCGATCTTCTTTCGGTATCTGCCTTATTGGCCAGAATTGGTGGTCCCCCATGCCATTGATGCTATGCACGTGCAGAAGAATGTCTTCGAGAGTCTCATCGGTACCTTGATGGACACAGCCAAGTCAAAGGATGGTCTGAAAGCATGGAGGGACATGGAGCAGCTACACGTGATGCCAGAGCTTCACCCGATACTTCAAGAAAATGGAAAGTACACTCTGCCCCCAGCTAGCTACAACCTAGACATAGAAGAGAGGAGAGCTTTACTCACATCCGTGAGGGGGATCAAAGTCCCGACTGGGTTTTTGGCGAACCCAAAGAAGCTAGTGTCGATGAAGGACCTATCATTTCACTACTGCAAGGCTCACGATTGTCATATGATGCTGACAGTGTACCTACCAATTGTCATTAGGGTTATAAAGCCAGAGTTCCTGAAGATGGCTATCACCCACATGTGCTACTTCTTTTCAAAGATCTCACAGAAGAAGTTTCTTAGGGAAGAGCTGAGAGACCTACATGATTTCGTAGTGGAGACCCAGAACCAACTTGAGATGTGTCTACCGCCTGCTTTTTTTGATATAATGGAACATCTCATGATTCACATAGTTCATCAGATAGAGGTGTTGGGCCCTTGCTACTTGCATGAAATGTGGTCCTATGAGCGGTTCATGTCGGTCCTAAGCCGATACGTGCATAATCGAGCATACCCAGAGGGATCCATGATTGAGGGTTACAGTACCGAAGAAGTCATCGAGTGTTGTCAAGAGTACCTGAAAGTACAGAGAGGGATTGGCAATCCAGATTCTCATTACAAGGGTAGGCTGGCCGGGAAGGGCACAAGTGGTAGAAAAATGTTCATCGATAGGGAATACGAAGAAACTAGTCAGGCGCATTGCTGTGTCTTGCAGAGCACAAAACTAATGCAACCGTACGTTGACGAACACTTATCTATCATTATGGAGGAGAGGAACGGTCGTTCAAATGATTGGGTCATGAAACAGCATAGGCGACGCCTCACTGAATGGTTGAGGAATCAGAACATACCGCCTGGAGAAAGTGATGATTCTATTGCCGTTAGTCGTATGGCGGCGGGGCCATCAAGACAAGTGACGTCTTAGAATGCTTACGAAATCAATGGGTACACATTCTATACCCACACAAAGGATTGTAAAAGTGTGAACCAAAATAGTGGCGTTCGATATGAGGCGGAAGACGAACATGGGCGAAAGGTCCCGTACTTTGGCATAATTGAAGATATATGGGAGCTTGACTATGGAAGTGATCTAAAGGTGGCACTGTTTCGATGCCGCTGGATCAAGCAATATCATGTCAATGAGATCGGGTTGACAGTCATGGACCTCCACAATGTAGGTTACCCAGATGACCCTTGGGTGCTCGCTTCTCGTGTCGCACAAGTTTTCTACATGGCTGACCCGCTAAGTAACCGCCCCCCGAAGAAGAAGACAATGCATGTGGCTATCTCCGGAAAACAACACATTATCGGAGTTGATGGCGTGGATGATGAGGAATCTTACAATGACTACAAAGAGATGCCACTATTCATAGACTTTAGTACGAAGATCAGTGCTGTGGAAAAGAACCTACCCAAAGACATATTATCATGGGAACGAAAAGGTGAAAAGGGGAAAGTTGTTGCGGCGGGGCCTAGCTAGTTTGTATAAGTGTGTGAGACTATATTTGTGTAAGAGTGTGTTGAGACTACATTTGTGTATGTGTGTGAGACTACATTTATGTGTGTGTGTGAGACTATATTTCGGTGCTGTGTGAGAGACTACATTTATTTATGTGTTAGTTAACACTAGTCAATTTAGAACTACACTTTCCTAACACTTTGTTAAATGAAAAAGTAATCTATATGACATTTGGAAAAGTTTTAGTAAACTCAAGTCACATGTTTTAAAATATTTTGCTACTAAATTGCTACTAAAATAAGTTTTGCTACTAAAATAAGTTTAGTAAACTCAAGAATTTTTTTATAGCAATTTATGTATTAATAAGTCTCCTAGCATATTTATACACATAAATTGCTACTAAAATAAGTTTTTTTAAAAATATAGGTAAGTGGGGTCTTATTTTGTTCATCTCATTACGTAAAATATTTTGGTGCAAACGAAATTTCAAATGATTACGTAAAAATTTGTAAGATAATGAAAACTTTTTATATTTTTTTGTAGGATTTTAAACTTATATAAATCTATTTTTAGAAATAGATTTTGATTTACTATTTTTTTAAAAAAACTATTTTTAGGGGCGGGTTAATTAGAAACCGCCCCTACAAATGAAACTACAGGGGCGGTTCCATCTGCACCCGCCCTTACAAATCCCCTATGTATATATGCGAAATGATGCCGGTCTCCCTCACCAGCGGCTAAGTCCTGGGCAAAATGGTGCCGGGTGACGCCGGCAGGCTGCCCAAATGAGTCCACGGCGCCGTACGTCGCCGCCTCCCCTCCCTCAGACCTCCGCCGCCGCATCCTTCCCCCTCCCTCACCCTCCCCGACCCTGCCGCCCCATCTTTCTCTGACCTCCGTCTCCGGCACCGGGCGGCTAGGGTTTCCTTCCCATTCCCGGCCATCCGCCTCGCTCCAGAAGGGCCGTCGCATCCTTCCAGAAGGGCCGTCGCTCTCCTCCTCGGTTCCTCCGCTCTCCTCCGGAGGACCAGAAGGGCCGCCTCGTCCGCCAGGCTTCCCGCTACCGCCCGCCGTCGCCCGCAGCTCCTCGTGCGCGCCTCGTGCAGGTATGACGGGTTCTTCCTCTCCATGCTCGCCACTAGCGTGTATCCCGGCCCCTATTACCACAAAATCCTATGATTGTTCCTCTATTACAGTCCTTTGTTCATCTATGTAATCTTGAGCATCCAAGAAAATACCTCCTTCAATCTCGAAATGCTAATGATGTACTCTAGTTTGCATCCTCCTATGAGGATTAGGGGCGTGCTTGGTTGCCCACACCACCATAATAAGGCTTGAAATGCTTGGTTTGCGGTTTGGGGCTCCTGCAGTTGGGGGTGCTAGGGTTTAGCCCAACAGTTTCCAAATTCAATATTGGCCATTTTTTGATAGGCTAGGAATTACAGTGCTTTTGTTTAGACTGAAATGCTTGAGCTTAGTGTTCGTACCCAAGCTATTAATTCAGATTGAGGCGGTTGATTCTGCTGAGTAGTTGTGCTCTTCTAGTGAGGCTGGAATGGGGTATCTCCTGCAGCGCTGGGAGCTATGGCAATCACTGCTAATAGGGGCTTTAGCCTACCCATTTCTAGTTGGATGTTGATTTCTTTATGATAGGTTACATGTTCCAGTGTTCTGTTTGGGCTTGAAATGCTTCATCTATTACTTCAGATTAGCGGTTGATGTTACTTGAGTAGCAGTGTGTTTGTAGTGAAGCTGGAATGGGGAATCTCCTGCAGCTTCAAACTATTGCGATAACTGCTAATAGGGGCTTTAGCCTACCCATTTCTAGTTGGATGTTAAATTAATTGATGATAGGTTACTGGTTCCAGTGCTTTCTTCTGTTCGCGCTTGAAATGCTTCATCTATTACTTCAGATTAGCGGTTGATGCTACTTGAGTAGCAGTGTGTTTGTAGTGAAGCTGGAATGGGGAATCTCCTGCAGCTTGCAGCTTTGACAATCAACCAGTCACTGCTACTAGAGCTTTATCCCCTGATCTCCAATTGGATGTTCAATTGTTCATATTATTATATGGTGGGTTAGATTAGTGCTTTGTTTTGTTCTGACTTCTAATGGTTCGGCAATTACTTTGGATTCAAGGGGTTAACATTGCTTTAGGAGTAGTGTGCGTGTAGAGAAGCTGGAATGGAGAGTGTTCTGCAACTAAGAGCTGTTGATTTGTTGGTAATATGGGTTTGTCCATTGTCCTACCCATTTCTAGGTTGATGTTGATTATAGGTGATGTGTGCTTAGTGAATCTGGTCATATTTTGGTCCATGGTTCTGGTTTTAGTTTCATTTTACTGTGATTAGTGCATCTAGAGTACACGTACTTTGGAGTAGTTGTCCAGCGTCTGTGGGCTTTGACCTGTCATTGGGTTGACCGGCCCTAATTTCAGTCATTGGGTTGACCGGCCCAGAAACTTGATCAAATGAACTAGAATGACATTTGACAATAACTAGTTAGCTGTCCCAAAAAAACACCATTGGGTATTGACCTGCATCTTTATTAGTAGTCAATCATTAACTATTTGATTGAATCATAAATTTATAATTCCATCAGCTAATTCCATTAGCAGTCAATCATTGGGTATTGAAAACTGGAATGAAACTTGTTACTGGCAATATTTTATACAATGGCAGTGATTACTTCTGGAATGCATGATTCTAAGATTTGAATTTTAATGTGACTGACTGATTGTATGACTATGATAGCTAGGTGTTTTTAAACATGCATGACTGAACCACGTTTCATTAAATATATAAATGATTTGCTATCTTGCAGCTCTCTCATGCACCATTTTTTTGATTGGCAGTCATTGACATTGCATATCAGCAGTTATGTGCTGAAACCTGAATGTAGTAATGTACTGTACTACTACTACTACTCTCCTCTCCTCTTCTCTCCTACTACTATGTTTGCAGCAGTGGCTGCTTTTTATTGCCAACTCTCCCCTCTACTCTCTCCTTTGTTTTGCCGATGATGAAATTGTCCAATTCCATACATTATTTTAGAATAAGAGCTGATGATCCATAACTTGTGAGGAACTTGGCATCATTACCGGCCAATCCTACAGTCCCTTCTCTTCTGTTATCTGTTTTGATGCCTTGATGCTCCAAGTTCATGATCAAATGATGCTAGACATGTTTCTGAGGCCACTACTACTACTTGGGTTTTTTGGGATATATTGTTATGCTCCAAGTTCATGATCAAATGATGCCTAAACTGTTGTTGTTTTTGCCACTTTTCTATCCTCTATGTTTGGGAACCAGCAGCCGCTTTTTTTGACACCTCTATGTATGATTGGTAAGCAGCTGTTGCTTTTTTTTGTGCCAACTCTCCCCTCTCCTCTCCTGTCCGTTTTTTTTGCCGATGATGAAATTGTCAAAGTCCATTCATTTTATGGAAATATGAGCTGATGATCCATAACTTGTGAGGAACTTGGCATCATTACCAGCTGCTCTTACATTATCTTCTCCTCTCTTCTCTGCTATGATGCCTTTATGCTCCAAGTTCATGATCAAATGATGATTGACATATTTCTGAGGCCTCTACTACTTCTACTACCTATTTTTTCAGATATATTGGATATAGACTAGTTCTACTACTACTACTAGTACTACTTCTACCTACTACTACTACTACTACTACTACTACTAGTACTACTACTACTACTACTACAACTACAATTGCAACTACAACCCTTTTGATTTCTTCCATCTGTTAGAACAAAGCACAAAATGTCGAGGAAAGCAGACAGTGCAGCCCGAGGCCCTAGAAATTCTGATCAGCCAACCCATGAAAGGCAAGAGCTAGAGGACCAGATTACTCAGGAGCAGTTCGATGGCGAGTTAGAAAATGATGTAGATCTGATTCTTACTCAAGACCAGTGTGACGAGGAGCAAGAAAGAGCAGAGGGAAGAGGAGAGGCTGATGAAGGCGAAGAAGAAGATGATGATGACGAGGACTCATCCGGTGGATATGAAAGCCCCGAGGATCCTCACCCACAACCACCTAGACGGAAGCCAACGGAGGATACGTTGGACCTGGATTTCAACCCGGACGATGAGGTATGGATGGAGCCTTTGTAGCCTGTGAAATTGTCTAAGGCTTTGGCTCTATTACCTCTGCTAACGCTTTTGACCTGTCATATATGTAGGTCCCTATTAGACCTTCGAAAAGACGACATCGGCGTCCGGCACGTTATGCCGAACAAGCCGGACAGGAAAGGAGGGAAGAGGCAACAGCCACAGAGACTAACATTGTAGCCTCTGCTCCACAGCCTCAAGGCACAACCACGACCTCGACTACCCAACCAAAGAGGGGACGTGGGAAGAGAATGGCAAACCAATATCCAGATAAGGATACATGTTATGTGATAACGAGAGTCGGGGAAGAAGGGCAGATCCTAGAGCCACGAGAGTACATCAGCCGATGGCGTAATGCGATCGGGGCAAAAGTAAGAGATCAACTGAACCCAGCAATCCGTTTCTGGACTGGCAAACAAGGCGTACCTTTGGAAGACAAGAACAAGATATGGGATAAATGGTTGATGGTCAATTTCAGGTTGCCAGAGGGAAAGCATGAACTCGTAAGAAAACATGCTTACAAGATAATGGGCCATGCCTTCCAACGTTGGAGGTCGGATCTAAACAGGAGGTTTATCCAGAGGGGGTTAACTCCATTCCATGAGTTTGGCAACATAACACATAATCAATGGGCGCAGCTCGTGGCTGAGAAGACTTCACCTGAAGCAGTGGCCATCAGTCAACGTAATAGAGAGCAGGCGAAGAAGAACAAACACCACCCTCGCCTAGGCCCCGGTGGCTACCAGGGCAAGCAAGACGTGTTTAGGAAGATGGATGAGTTGGCCAAAGCTTCTGATGATCCAAAGAAAAAGAAAGTGAAGAATTTGAGGCCACGTTTGAAGCAATGGATATATGCAAGGAGTGTGGATTCCTCCGACCTCAAGTTTGCTGAGCCAGAGACCAAACAGGCAGTATCACAGATACTAAAATATGTTGAAGACACGGAGAACGGCACATTCATTCCTTCCAGAGAGAGGGACGAGCTGAGCTTTGGCTTGGGCAACCCTGAGCACCCAGGCCGCACCAGGGGGCTAGGGAAGTTGACAACCTGGAAGAAAGGATTCAAAGAGGACAACATGTACAAGAAACATGACAGATGCCGAAAAGCCGACCTTGAGGTCCACGTGAAGGCTATAGTTGAGAAGGTGCTTTCAGAGCAAGGTCTGTCTTTGGAGCCGCGGACACAAATGGCACCGCTGGGAGAGCTGGTTGTAATTGGCAGCCCTCCGGATGTTCCGAGCAGCCAAGGTTCCAATGCAACCACAACCGCCGTCGATCACATACGGGAGCCAACTAGTTGCACCCTATTGGTTCCAATGGGCAGGGGGGACACGATGCTTGAGGTGGCAACGGGTGTGGCACATCCTCCAGTCGGCCTTTGCCATCATCGTGAACTCCCGCAGGACTACACTAGGGTCGAGGTGCATACCGTGAAGCCCGAGTACATGAGGCATAAGATAGATCACCCAACTCAAGAGGGGCTTGTTCATCTTGGAGAAGTCATAAAACAGTTCATCCTCTGGCACAAAAAGGACATTATATTGAATGTTTCTTCGCCAACTCCGAGCGACGTGCATCTGGAGCGAGTTGTTGAGGACGGGTGTTGACGGTCCTTAAGTACCAAATATAGTTATCAAATAAATAAAGAAAAGGATCCAAATGCAACCAACACCTAGACTTAGGGTTTTATCTGACAGAATTCCACGAGTTTTGGTGTTTGTCTGTTTCTGCAGGGGGTTATCAGAAAATACGGAGGAAAGGCCCACACGTCGGGTTTACATAGAGATAATAACGTGTTCACCGATTTTCTATCATCTAGAAGACTCCAGAAGCCACGAGATCGAACGGGAGGCCGAACGGGCCTGGAGGCAGGGCGCCCGCCCTGCCCCCTAGGGCGGCCGCCCTGGCCTGAGAGCCAATCAGGCTCCGTCTCGCGGATTATGCTCCACCGACCTAAGGGATCAAGGAAAACCGTGCGATTAATGTCGGTTTGATCCGACGGCCCACGTTCACTTGAGGGGGCTATATAAGCAGGACCCCTGGCCCCTGGAGGAGGCACTCCCTCATTCTCAATTCCTCAAACCCTAATCTCAGGAGGAGAGTCTCTGATCAAGCCCTAGAGCCACCATATCAACTAGATCTCTAGTATAGCATAGCTACATAGGATTAGAACTAGAAGGAGTCAATCTTCGATTGGTTTCCGGATCTGTCAAGAGGATTCTTGGTAATTCCTCTACTGTTCTTCATTGTTCATCTTTGTTCTTCAATATTATGAATACAACTTTGTTCTATTTCAATATATTGATTATGACTATGCTCTACTTGTTTATGTTTGCAATTATATTGTTTTTAGTTTATCGTAGTTATACGCTTGGCTTAGTTAGATTGGAATTATATACATGTTTAGGATCGTATAGCGTTTATCCATCGGATCCATGGGTAAATGATAAATATTGTGTAGGCGTGGTGCTTAGACCATATTTATCTGCGATTGCACCTTATATGCCGGATCGTGGGGTGATCCGCGATGGTGACAGCTTCGTTGGTTCTTATATAGTCCACCTCCCGTGTGTAAGGCAGGCAGAGCAACATTATTACGGGGGAGTGATTGCTATGTTTCTCATCTTCCTTGATAATATCACTATGCATGGGCGTAGTCCTTTCTCGCAATGATTGCCAAGTGTACTTGCACTAACTATGATATGCTAGACTTTATAGTTAAGAATAACTTAGGAAATATCCTTGTAGTTCGTCCTAATACCATGCTAATGACTTGCTAGAATATCTGTTGAGGTGCTTATCATTATTATATGTGGCTAGCTGATCAGATTAATTATCTTTGTCACCATTCATACTTTATCTATATTTTATGTGACACTTACCCCTGTATGCAAGAGATAGATGAATGCTCTCACTTATACATGCAATGATTGATACTCATTCCTATATTCCATTCCATAATCAACATTGATGTTAGTAATCCCTTCCCAGTGGTAAAAATATAAATAACGATACCTGGAATACTTCCCGGTTAAAATGCTACATCGGTATTAATCTATGCGCTTGCAGATCTTATTTATTATTTATTTAGAAGAGCAGTTGTATATTTCAATACCGCGTCTCTCATGTCATGCTGGGGATGACAACTTGGCTTAAGTGGCATGAGGGATAGGTTCGGCATTTTTGGCGCCGTTATCAGAATTAGAAAACTAAGTCTACTTTTGGTAATGACGTTAAGAATGCCCAACAACGGGGGGTATATTCACCGGCTCTTGACGACCACATGCCTCATACGCCACATTCTTCCCCGACTCCTAGCATGCCACATACTTCTCCAGCTCGTCATACCGAGCAAGAGCATGATGAGGTGCCACATTCTTCCCCAACTCCTAGCAAGCTCATGACTGACAAGCCACATGCTTCTCCAGCTCGTCATACCGAGCAAGGGCATGATGAGGTGCCACAACGTTCTCCAACTACTCGTACCGAGCAAGTGGCTCGTGACATGCCAGAGCCTCCTCAACAGGCGCAGCCGATACGTAAATGAGGACTGCCTTCTGAAAAAGAAGATGAGGGCGCGGCTGAATGGGAAGTCCGAGCGAAGCATCCCTACCATATAAGGCCAGCTTTTATTGGTATGCCAAACATCCCGATGATTGACAAGTGGTATTCTCGTGACAAGTTCAAGCCTGAGAACCAAGTTAAAGATCTCTACGCACGTGCTAATGAGCCGCCTGACACTAGCAAACTCCACCAATCGTTTAAGAAGTATCCAAATGTTGAGGACATCAATTGGACAGAGGATTGCCCAAAGGAATATAAAAGAGGCAAGCCCTTCCTACCAAACTGAATGATGTCGCTCATGCCACTTGGAATGAGAAGGTTCCATGATTGGTACTTGCGTGCCCAGGTGACGAGACTAGACGAGATAAAAGCATGCTGGCCTAAAGGCACATTTGGAGGCCCACCTGGGGCACTATTATTTGACTTCGATGACATCCAGACATGCTTTCACCTCGGATCCATGGAACTTAATCTAGTTCGCGTGTAGTGCCTGTAAGTCCTTGCCCTCTCGATATGATATCAATGTAATGTTTGGATTTATTGATAACTAACCCACATCGTGATTTGTAGAATGCAAGCACATAATGTCAAGAAGACGCCAAGTCTAAGTGTCGGGTATATAGACCCTTATTATATATCATCAGCAAAATTTAATTACCCCGAGTACTGGCCTCGGAATCACGAGGAACTAAAAGATGGGAAGACCGTTAAGGAGAAAGAGGTCATTCGGAAGGATAAGATATATAGAGCGGCCATCAAGGTTGCGGCACAGATTGCCCGATTTTTTAAGAATCTCGAGCATAACAAAACCATATGGGCACCATACTACTTCCGGTAAGCTCGACTCTATACCTAAATACAGTTTTGTTTGATATATTTAGTTCGATGCAAGAGGGATTATCTGTTTCTTCTTTGATTAAATTCGTGCAGCAATCACTGGATTCTTTTTGGCGTCGATCTCGGGAACAACATGGCATATGTCTTTGATTCAGCAGATTTTGAGCCTCAGACATACATGGACTTCACAGCGATTCTCAAGACGTATAAATATCGACAATCCTCATTAACTTATATGTTTGCATATATACTTGTAAACTTCGCCTTTTGGATACTAACAAGTTGCATTTGCTAAAATCCTTCGAACAGGGCATTCAGGCACTATGTCAACGAACATAAAGGAGTGCATGATCCACAATTTAAGGACGAATTGCGAATCAAAACTCTATTGGCGGTAAGTGTAACTTATATTGGTACACTCCATTACGTGGTTTGTCAATAACATTACTTAACATTTTAATATACGAAATATACAGGGTCCCAAGCAGAGGCCTAATAGTCTACATTGTGGATATTACGTGTGTTCTGTGATGAGTAACAGTCTTGCCTATAGGAGACACCCCGAGCTGGTAAATTTGAACCTCTTTGACCCTAGTATGGAATCTTAGCTTCTTGTTATGAAATACTAGACCTAAACTTGTTCTGTTGTAGTGGAAAGAAGAAAAAAACAAGATAAGGAGTACATACAAGGATGACCAACTCTTAGAGCTCGTCGGCGACCTTTGCGGCTTCATCATTGACCAGATTGTCGATTACAGAGGCGACTACCATGACCCAGATTCTGACTTAGGTAGTAATATTGTCTTCCAACACCTTCGTGAGACTCACAGACTTCAACTAGGCCACTGAATGGTTTGGGCTTCTCGAACTCTTTGAACTTTTGAATTATGGCTTTATAATGGACTTGTGATGGTACTTGTGGTTTGTATGGACTAAAAGACTTTGAATTATGGCATGTAATTGTGGTTTGTATGGACTAAAGGACTTTGAATTATGGCATGTAATTGTGGTTCGTACGGATTATGGCTACTTGTGATGGTACTTGTGAATTATGACTATATAATGGCTCTTGTGGTTAGATTTGAAATTGAATTTGAATTATATATTATATCATGTGGTCAGATTTGAATTTAAATTATTTTTTTCCTGGAAAACCCACTGTAGGGGCGGTTGAATCATCAACCCCCCTTACAAATGCCATTTGTAAGGGCGGTTGGATCACGAACCCCTCTTACAAATGCCATTTGTAAGAGGGGTTCGTGATCCAACCGCCCTTACAAATGGCATTTGTAAGGGCGGTTTGCCCAACCGCCCTTACAGTGGGCTGATTTTTAAAAGCCCCCTGGTAAGAGGGGTTGGGCTACCCGCCCTTAAAAACCCCTGAGACCCGCCCTTAAAAACCCTGGCTGTAGTAGTGGTCACCACTACTTTGATGCAACGGAGACATTACACTTTTGAAGTTTATTTATCTTCGACATATAATTAGTGCTACTACTGGATAAAAACAAAAAAGCTTGACTAGCCTTGAACGTGCATGCCCAAAGTGCTCAGCCCGCTCGCTATTCTCTGCCCCTTATTATCATTTCTCATGTGCTCCCATGCCGTCGGCCTACCACGCCCGTCTCTGATAGCACCCTCAATGTCTCCACCGTGATCCTCTACCACAATTATCTTTAGCCAAAGTCTTCTCTTTCAGGTCTGTCTCGAGCACCCTACCTCCACCACCTCGCCGGCTCTGGTGGCACATCACCGCCTCTACCAACGTTCTCCATCGCGATCGTCATTAGTCCTAGCCAATTCCTCCTTTTTCTCTTGCTGATGCCCTGCTATTTGCACCGCTCAACCGACCCCTCCCACTACCTAGTGGGCGGTGCTCCACTCGCCCCGTCCTTCGCTGCTCTCACGATCGCTACGACCGCCAGTCCGCCGGCCTCCGGGCAACCCCTTCTAAGCCCAAAGACCATGAACCCGCAACCCCCCCTCCTCCGAACTCTAACACCGTGAACTCCTTCATCTCAAGCAGTGGCATGTGAGTTCACTGTTCTTCAATCATATTTCCCATCCTTCTTTGGAAATAACAAAGAGTTGATGCCAATAATAGGGGGCTCTCACTCTCCCACCTCATATAACTAAACTATGTCTCCTCTCTACATGCATGTGAATATCGTTCAGAATTTATTAAAATAAAGAAAATGCAAATAAATGTGGGACATATAATATTATGGAAAATATATAAAATGCAATGGAAAGCTACAAGAATTTGCGACAGAAGCACGAGGTCAATATATGTTAACGCTATTACTATACCGGACGAAATACTCACTATAACTTATTTGTCTGTTTTATTAATTAACATATTTATAATTACACACTACCTTCCTACCATAAAGAGATATGAGTTTGTCATAAGTTAAATTATCATACGTTTGCAAACTGAGCATAGCTCGTTTACTTGATTAGATTCATTGTGGCGGAATTTGTCCATGAGTGTTTAAATACTCAACCTAATTTGGATGCTCATTTTTTCCTCGATTTATTTTGTGATTCTAGTGGTAGGCAAACATCGATAGCTATGTTAAGATCTGTCGGCCAATATCTTAATGGTGCTCACAAGAGTAATATTACGTGTGTGTGCGCGCGCGCGTGCATATATCAAACATGTGTTTTGTTAAATAGATATCATAATCTTAGCCAAATTTATAGAGAAAAATATTAATATCTACGTGATAAAAGAGGTAAACTATAAAAATATATTTCATAACTAAAAAATGCTCATTGACATCGAAAAAGTTACACTCTATATAAACATGATGGAACTTACAATAGTTTGACTCGAACCCTTATATTATGGATGCAGCATTCTCTATCGATATGGTTACAGCCAAATTTACAGCCATGCTTTATATATAAATAAGTATAAGCATAACTAAGCGGAGCGGAAACAAGCATGATTGTCATGCTCGATACATACTGCACAATATTAATTTAACATATTCATAAAATTGATAATATATTAATATTTGATCTCTGCAGTTGTACAAGCATACAATATAATATTTTTTTGTTATACAGGGCCTTTTTTTTTGTTATACCAACCAGAAAAAAAAAGGAATAAAAGGCTATTCCGGAATACATTTAGTAGAGAATGTCTCTGTGTGTTTTCTGTTCCTGACCTTTCAGGTCATGATCAAACGGACTTGGCAACAGGAACTGCCGTGAACGGATACGGTGACTTCCTTGTAACTGTAAAGAAACAAACCTTTCTTCCACAGTTGGAACATACTTGACTGACCAGTACACACTAAGAAGTCCGTGAGCACACATCAGTTGTAGGTTGTAACGATCACGAAAGTAGGCAGAGATTTCACGCGACTTTCATGTGAAGAAGCTAGACCAACAAAGAAATCGCCGGCCACCAAACCATGCAAGGCCTGCCCTTCAATTTGTGGAAACACGCGTCAGTGGTCAGTGGTCACTGGTGGGAAGGAAAGCTCCAAGACGAGACTGACTCGACCGTGTGACCTCGCACGGACCAGACCAGCACATTGTGTGGTTTGGTCACGAGTCAGAACTGTGCTGGTACACACACACCAATGGCAAGCGTGGTTGGAATCAGAAATCAGAAAAAAAAAAACAGCTAGCTAGCCAATATGGGGTCTGAATAAGACAGCTGACTCGGAGTGGTTCCAGCCACAAGTTCTTAGTCATTTACATGAGTTTTCCTATGTACTACTAAGATCTCCGGGCGAGTTGAAGTGTTGACTACCATGGACCGTGGATTCCATACGTTGGTCCTTTAATTTAGTAGTGGACGTTTCCACAGTCCAGTAATTTCGTGGTTAATTACGTTACGTTTGAATGTTCACAGCTCCTTGCAATTTCATTTAGGGGTGAGCATCATTCAGGTTACCCGATTAATTTGGGTTAGGTAATTTAGATTTTAAGAAATTCACATTTCTAAATTTGAAACCCGAAATTTGTCTTGAGAAAGTAGTACCTGATATTTATGGTTAGAGTATTCCCGAACTACCCGAAATATTAAAAATCATCTAAAATTCAGAAGAGATAGAACTATAGGTGCAATTTTAAGCAATATAAACGACAACTCTTATTAGAATTTTAGGATAAAAACTACAAGCATTACATTATAGATGGGTAGGCCCCAATTATGTCCTTATTAATATTAGATAATAGTACAATCAAAACAAATACTAAATAGCATATAGTCCTCTATTTCCGATAAATTGGCATTATGCCAGAACTGATAAGCACTGCTGGGTCGGAAGCCCACATCACTGCTAGAATTCATGCCAGCAGAAGTTAATCGGTAGTGATGGGGGTAATCTATCACTGTCGGTTCGTCGAACCGGCACTTATGATGGCACAACACTGCCGGGTCAAAGCATCACCAGACAATGATATGACCGGCGATCACTACTGGGTTGGCTTATCAATCGCCAGTGATATAGTGAGGATCGCTTACGGGTTGAGGAATCAACCGACAATGATATTACGAGTTTCACTACCGGGTCTGAAACCAATCCGACAGTGATAACTTAAATTTCACTGCCAGCTTGGTACCACACACCTGGCAGTGAATTTGTGAGTGTCACTGCTGGCTTGGTATCAAACTCAGCAATGACTATTATAAGAGACTAAGTATACATGACACACCAGATATATACATATAACGCAGCCGACAAAGCACCAGATATATAAATATAAATAACATAGTAGATAATTGTAATGCACCACGTACACATATTGTATACTGCCTCAAGTTACAAAGCACATCCTATACATTACAAATAGACCATCTGTAATTGCAATTCCAGTATCTGTCACTACTACAGAATATTTATTGGAGGCAGGCGTTTTTTTTATTTCTGGAGGCGGGCACCTATGGAGGCGGTTGCTTTTCCTGCCTCTGTAAATCAAACACGAAAAACAAAAAACAAGAAAAAACCCATGGACAGGCCCGCCGAGCCCATCCACGGCCCACCAAGCCCATCCACGTGTCGCCGCCGCCGGCGGCTGGATCTGTGCATCGCCACCGTCGTTGTCCCTAGATCCAGTCACGCCCGCCCTCGATCCGCCGCCCGGGACGCCACCACCCTCGATCTGCCGCCGGAGGACAGGCACGCCCTGGATCCGCTGTCGGGGGATGCCACCACCCTTGATCCACCGCCGGAGGACAGGCACGCCCTGGATCCACCACCGGTGAGCGCGCCCACCCTGGATCCACTACCGGGGAGCGCCACAAGCCTCCTCTAGGGCCATGTGTCGTTGTCGCCATGGAAGAGAAGGGAGCCGAGCGAACTAGAGGAGGGAGAGGGAGGGATGGAGGCGAGCACAACAGAGAAGGGAGAGGGAGGGAGGCCAACACATGGCGAGGGAGAGGGAAGGAGGGAGGGAGGCCAGCACACGGAGGGAGAGGGAGCGTGGCACCGTGCGGGTGAGCAAGGGAGAGCGAGTGCGGCTCGTCTGGCTGAGGGAGGGAGTGGGTTGAGGCTGAAAACCCTAAAGTGGGGGTACATATACAGGAGCTCGGAACTGGGCCTCTTGGGCTTTGCCTAGGCTCGGATTTTAGGAGGCGGGCCTTATACTGTGCCTGCCTCCAAAAATCAATTTATGGAGGCGTTTGCCTTAAAACGACCGCCTCCAGAAATAGAACATTTTTGGAGGCAGTTGTCTTAAAAACAACTGCCTCCGTAAATCGATTTTACGAGGCGGGCAAACGTGAACGCCTCGGTAAATGAAAATAACCATCTCCTTTAATAGCCCGGCATTTCAGGAGGCGGTTGGATTTTGTGCCCGTCTCCGTTAATGTTTTGGCACCGTCTCCTAAAATCATTTCTATAGTAGTGTGTTAACATGCCGTCGACGATGAACGCAGCTAGCTGATCTTGCAATGCTCTGATCTCGCATTCTAGCAGCTCAGTGGTCTGAAGCTTTGTTCGCTGTACAAAACAAATGTAATAACGGCATATGTTACTAAAAATAGTATATATAATAGCGTGTTTCCATAAAACTGACGAGTGTACATATAATAAATGGAAAGCATGCATACACACAGGTCTTGTGCTACACTAAAATCATCGCCTGTGAATTCTTGCATTTTAGATGGCACGTAGAACCCGCACAAGTCGTTGCCCGGCGGCTGATATCGGGTATAATGTTCCAATTGTCTACCTGCAAATCTATCCAGAGAGACCTGAGTATGTTTCTTTCGTTATTATGATGCACGGCGGCTGATATCGGGTATAATGTTCCATATTCTCTACCTGCAAATCTATGTAGAGAGACCTGGGTATGTTTCTTTCGTTATGATGCCCGGCGGCTGGTATCGGGTATAATGTTCCATATTGTCTACCTGCAAATCTATCCAGAGAGACCTGGATATGTTTCTTCCGTTATGATACTCGACAAAGGACCTGATTGAGATATTTAGAATGTGAGAAGGCTGTCTATTTTTGTGCTCTATCATTGAAACGAAAATGTTCCAAGCTTGAGTTGCATATTAAGTATGATTTGGAGGCCTTCGATATGATTAGTGACCTCTGCCGCGAGTCGTACACTCGGAGCTTGCTTCATTGTAGCATGATTTCTATGTGGACGTAATGGGCAGTGCAATCACGAAAGTCCAATGCAAATTAATAAGTCGTACTAAAGTAAGTGTTGAGCAAGGCAAGAACCACGTCCTCAGGATTGTAGGCCAGAAATATGCTTTCTTTATATCAACACTTTAAGAATTTCTCAGTCAATTTCGAAACGATTGTAAGGATCTAGATGGCTAGAGGGGAGGGGATGAAGAGCCTACAATTTTTTTTTCTACAAAGCACAAATCACTAGAGCAAGTGGTTAATATAAAATATATGACCCTAAGAGCCACTACAAGCACTAACTCTAGTTCAAACAAGCAAGCACCCTACACAAGTCTAGTAGCAATTGATTTCTATCAAAAACATTTCCCACTCAAAGCTACTAGCTACACAACAACACTACGGAGCTAAGTTAGAGAGCAACTAACAATTAGTTACTACTAACAAGAACAAGTAGCTACTCTAGTGTTACTTCTAACAATGCTACACAAGCAACAAGCACAACACAAGCAACAATATGAATGTAAAGACAGGTGTTCAGCTTTTCCCAAACCAGACAAGAGATATGAACACAATCATTTTTTTCTCCAGAGGTTCAGTTCCTTACCGGCAACTTGATCCCCATTGTGGCGAGTCTTATGATGAATGATTTGTGCACTCACTAGCATAACAAGCTAGACCCACAACTTGGGTGTCGCAAGAATCAATCCCACAAGACTCCATCTAGCCATGAGAAATTTACTAGAGGATCCCTTCGCACTTCGCAAGGTGGGAGCAAGAACCTTTCACAATCAATCTTGACTGGGGCAGTGACAATCACCAACCAATCACCGAAGCTCCAACCGTCTAGGTGGCGGCAACCATCAAGAGTAACAAGAGCACCTAGCTTCAACAATCTCTATTGACAAAAAGATGTAGCTAACAAATGCAATGCACTATAAACTACTTAATCTCTCTCAAATGTGTTTGCAATAACCTAGAGAGAGTGGGGAGGCTTGCTCAGCTTTTGGGGATGAAGGGGGTTCAACGAAGTGCCAAGCGACCTCCCAAAACTAAGTTCCCAACTATTTATAGAGGGGGAAAGGCAATAGAGGAGTTACCCCCAAAACAGCTCTCTCGTGCCTGGTGGTCCAACTACTAGGGGGGTCGGTTGGACCGCTAGGTCCAACACCGGATTTGAAAACGATTAGCGCATAATCCGATGTTAGCTAATTGATCCGGTGACCCTAACACCGGACCAATCTATTGCTGACAAGAGAGGTTCAAAGTGGTGAAATTAGCCACTAGATTAATCCGTTGCTAAGCACTAGATTAAACTTGATCCACTGCAAGAAATGTGTGGCTTTTATGTTCTGTTATGTCGTAATATATGAAATTTAAGTCATAACTTAAGATTTGTGACATCGAGTTGACAAAAATCCAATCGTCAAAAGCCACCGTCACAAATTTATTACGTGACGTATGTATATTTAATGTCACAGGTATATGACATTGGTTTATTGTCACAAGTCCTTGCACCATGCCATGTAGGTGGATGACATGGCGCTGAGTTGGCAGATAAAAAAAATGTCATAAAATTAAAATACGGCCTGTTAAGAGCCCATGTAATTAGCAGACTTTAACAGACCAAAAAAATACCACAGCCCACTTTGTTTTGTAGTTTTTGGCCCATTTAGCTTTCTAAATTTTTTTTCAGTTGGGACTGCCTACACATCTTGTGGAAGATTTTGTTGTTTGTTATCTTCCACTTTTTCAACAAATCATAATTTGACACGTCACATGGTACAACTAAGCAAAAACATAAAAAAAACACCTGTACGTTACATGCCTGGAAGATTTTTATGATACTTATCTTCCACTTCCTGAAAAGTGCTGTGGCAAAACCTCAGCCAAAAGACAACAAAGATAAAGAATGCTTGACGGAGAAGAAAGAAAATACCCGACGCCTTAAAAAAAACAAAAAACGCGGCAACGTAGTTGGCCACGGCCGCGGCGACGTAGCAGACAGAGACGACGAGGACCAAAGCAACAGCAAGACCAAACTTGAAACTAACACCCAGATCAGAAGCAAAAGAACAAGATGCAACGCAGGTAAACAATCAAAGCAGTCCACCCCAAAGCACCTTCATCTAAAAATTGTTTTTCTGCATAGATCTGCATCTAATTTTGGTACAAATTACTAAAAAGACAAAAACATGTATTAGATAAGCTGAAATTGCTTCTCTAGATCATAAAAAGGATGTGCACATATCACAAGATTTGCGTGCTCCTAAAATTGCTTTAACTGCAAAAAAAAAAGGTGAGCTGGAGCCCCTTCTCCTTGTATAAATTGATGAAAATAACATGCACCTAGGCAATGTCTACTATCAAAATGCTGCTGCACTGAACATTAGAGGAAAAAATGCCAAGATACTTAAATCAAAATGACTGAAATACTAAACACAACCAGAACTTATACTGAAATAGATTCTACTAGGCTAAAACTAAACTATTTAAAAAGCATAAATAATAATCAGATTTCTCAGCTCAATTAGAAAATACACATGGTTCAGGTTGAGCATTCATAGCATTTTTCTAAAAGCAAAAATAATTCAGAGTCAAGGAAAAAAGTAGGCTTAACACATTAAAAATATACCTACTGACAGTGCTCTATTAACCAAGTCGTAGTGAATATTGCACTGTAACAAGTATTACAAACTAATCAAAGGTATCTACAGATATTTACTGACTTCGTACTCATTGATGATAAAGTTTCCCCATGTAAGTCCATACCTAATGATACATGAACCTTTAAAAATATGGAGAAGGTTTTATGCTCTAAGATGTTAAAACAATAAGAGTTAATCTAGCTCACACTTGTTCAACCTGAGAGCTTCCTATTGTCATCAATGCAGAAAAACGAGAAAGAGAGGAGCCTGCCACTGACCAGAAAGCTGTGTCCTGACACAGTAGCTTAAGTTCAACACACTTGGGGTATCTGAAAATCAAAACAACAAAGCATAAGCAATGACTTGAAGAAATCAACATGCCTACTACATGCTACTTCCAAACTATATACAACTCTGCTTTTGCAGCCATATATCACAACAATAAACAATCAGAACCACCCAGGTTATGCTTCAATGTCCTAACTACAAGCAAATGAGAGCTAAAATACTCAATTTCTATAACTTACTACTAAATAGTGTCACAACAAAGCTGCGTCAAGCGTCAATTCCCATTAATAGATGGACAAGTGTAGGGAGTCAAAGCAAAACACAGTAGGGAAAGCTCGACAACAAATCACTGGTGGAGACAGAAAGCCATATGTGCCAAGCAAAGTGCAACGGGGAAACTCAACAGCAGATCACTGGTGAAGATAGAGGAAGCAATATGTTACATGCAGGAGAGAAAAACGCACTAGAGCTGAGCGGGCTTGCCACAGCGAGCGCAGGGGGCGACGCCCTTTTAGAAAAAAGATCATCAACTCAAAAAATGAAATACTATACAAATTAATAACACAATTATCAAGCAAAGAACAATTTAGAATATGCATGAGTGACTAGAATCCAATACTAAGCGTTTTCTCATACTAAAAACAAAAATGAACATACAAACTGAAAAAGAAAACTGAAATTTCAAGTTGTACTACCTAAAATTAGAAATGAAAACACAAAATACAAACTGAAAAAGAAAACTGAAATTTCAAGTTGTACTACCTAAAATTAGAAATGAAAACACAAAATGAAATTAAAAACTGAAATTGCTAATTGCAGTTGAAGACTGAAATTGGAAAGATAACATAGAGGAGTCTGAAATAGCTAATACTTAAATTATGAACTGAAATAAACCTGAACCTGAACAAAACTGAAACTGAAAACTGAACTTAAATAAGACTGAACCTGAACCTATAACCTGAACATGACTAAAACTGAAAACTGCAATTAAATTAGAATGAACCTGAACCTATAATGCAACCTATTAGAAAATGATAACACAAATGAAATTACAGTCTGAAATTGCTAACTGCAACTGAAGACTGAAAAACATAATGAAAACAAAAAGACTGAAACTTTAACTGAAGATTCCACATGACTTAAACTGAAGAAAAATAAAAGGTTCTACTAAAATATAAACTAAAATAAAAAAGAGTAAACTAAAAACTGAAGTAATAACTAAACTGAAACCTGAATTCTAGATACTCTGAAACCTGAACAAACAATGAAATGCTAAACTAAAATAAAACAAGAGTAAACTAAAAACTGAAGTGATAACTAAAATGATACTAAAGTCTACCCTGAAACCTGAACTAAAACTGAAAAAAAATAGAGTTAACTAATAAATAAACTGATAACAAAACTAAACAGGAAAATAAAAAGAAATAACAAACTTTTAGTGGTGGTACATTCATTCAGAATCTGCAGTCCCATCTACTTTGCTTCGTGGTAGCTACTTGTGCATGCATGAAGCCATAATAATATAACCGATTCGATGAAGGAACAAAAGCAACGCCAATGGATATGCTCATGTTTCGTATATACTTGTACAATCCAAGTCAGAATATATGAAGGTACCTATAGGCCCTATCCATATACTACCTGCAGTGTGTGGGGTAAGCACCATGTGGTGCAGTATAGAAATCAAGAACGTCTGGATGTATATAAGCTATACACAAAGTAGTTTGGCACTAGACCCTTGGATACACATTAAGAAACTTGGGGCAAAACAAAGGCAAAAAGCTACTTGAAATGGAAATCACACTCAACCAATCAGTTCAATATAGAACAAGCATGCAGGTAGTCTTGTGCAGTAAATTGCTAAATCATTTTTTGACATAACTGACAACAGAGTACCTCCAGTTTCTTACAGTTCTGCTATGGTGATAACATACACGGTAAAAATCTACCCTATGCCAACTAGCATGCAAGTAGATTTGGTACGGCGGCAGGCATGTCACCAAACAAGGGTAGCAAGGAATGTGTGCACACAGATCAAATCAGAGCATTTCTCTTGAGACGACGTGAAAAAAGCCTCAGCACATGAGTATGGGATGTCGTCACTAGATCCATCGAGAAAAATAAAAACGACAAGCAAGCACACACGCTAAGAAACGTAAATTATACTAAAATAGATTCTACTGTACTAAAACTGAATTAATTTACTCGCAGATTCTACTTGACTTGAACTGAATTAAACTGAAAATAGGTTCTACTAAAATATAAGTGAATTTGAACTGAAGCTAAAAGGAAAATAATAGAAGGAAATAAAATTATTAAAAAAACAAGCATAACATGCAACCATGCAAAAAATTCTTAAATGAACATGGTAGCTGTACCATGAAATTAACATTGCACGAGAAATGAAAAACTACACTCAGATCAGTCAGCAAATACTTAACACACTGAACCACTATCAGCAACTTTGAATAAATGCAATACTTGAAGCTCACGCTCGCCAAAATTGAACAAAAAAACAGCCTAGACAAACATAGCACAGAAAATGAAACTACACTCAGATCAGTCAGCAGTTTCTTGACTCACTGAACCACTATCAAACGAGTTGCAAAATAAAGAGGGGAGGTTAAACATGAACTGTACCTAACAACTACACATTACAAAAATCCTTGCTTTTAGAATTTACTGCAAAGTTTTTCATTGCATAGTACAACAACACATCACATAGATAGATAGCGTCTAATCCCTTAGCCTATCAAAATGTTCAAACCGAGCAGAAATTAGCTACTGGAAGAAGATGATTGCTTATCAACCCATAACCAACTCAAAGTAAAATGAGCCTAGTAGCCTACAAGCCTATGTCAAATTCTCTCTTTGTCTGAAACATTGCCAGTTTTAGAGACAGAACAAGTTGGGAATGGCAGACTACATGCCTATGTCAAATTATCACAAGATTCAGGATAAAAAAGCTACACTGACATGGATACCTATTATTGTAAAAACATTTCTAATACTCAATCATCATCACAGAAAAAAATTCAGAAACTGAAACCATTGGCATAACAACATTTCCTCCTAGAAGCCATGAGTCTGAAACAAGCAGGCAGGAACAAATCTTTGTTAAACCAAAGAAACAATCACCATCAACTGAAACTAAACGGTCACACAAACATTACTAGACACTTTACCATCGAACACAACAAGTACAGGATCTAGGGTTAACATCCCATCTCTCAACACAATAACAGCTAAGACAATCGCAATCTCACAGCTGCATTAGGTGCCGCCAGTTCCACCGCTCGCCCCCTTGCTGGGATTCATATGCGGCATCCTCGGTGGCAGAACCGAAACAGACCGATTCGTGCCCACGTCCTCCTTTCGCTTGCCTTTAGACCACCGCTGGTGCCGCGTAAAATCGATGGCCACCACGCCCACCGCGGCTTATAGGAGTTCGAGTCCACGGTCAACGGTGGGGGCTGCGGAAGGAGAGGTTTGTCGAAGACAGATGCGACAGAGGAGGAGGGATGGAGAGAAGAAGACTCACCTGCGGGCGGACGAGGGGCGCACGGGCGAGGGAAGCCACGGCAACCGACGGCGACAGCGGCGGACGAAGCGCGGAGGACGAACAACTGTGGCCCGGAAGGGAGAGGGCGAGAGCAATGTGTCAAGGCGAGGCGAGCCGAGCAGGGACAATCGGGCAGATGCGGAGACAGAGGACACGGCCGCCGCCGCCGACAACGCCGCCGCCGGCAAGGCCACGACTACCGTTTCCAACTCCCAGACCACAGAAATGAAATGAAAGCAGCGGGATAATTTTTTTAGATGCGAAGGATAGGTGCGACCACAGAAAACAAAGGGGAAAATGTCATTTGCTTGAGCACGAATCTAAACAAAATTTGCCTGGGCTGGCCCATACCAAATTTGCCTGGGCTGGCCCATACCAAATTTGCCTGAACCAGCCCACAAACAACCCACACAAAGATTAACAGATAATCAAATTCAAATCAGCATAATTTATTGCATTCATCAAGTTCATAACAGAAAGTGACCAACGTAATGTTCCACAACTAAAATATACGTAATGTTCCACAACTAAAATATAGACCAAAATCTCCCACCACCATGTCAGATGCTATTCAAGAGCTTACAGAAATCATAAAAAGCTCAACTTCGCCAATCCTGAAAGCCTTTCTGGTGTTATTGCTTCCTGCGCACGAGTGAGAAATCAAAGGTTAGCAGATGTGGTTATGAGTGTATAAGCGCACTGAGTGCAGATCTAGTGCAAGGCTGGCTGTAAGGATTAATTTAGAATGATTGCAGATAGTAAACTGTCTACTTCAGTCTAGGATTTTTTTCATTTATGGAGAGAACATTTTCATCCATAGTAAGCAATGACTTAAATCTTGGGCGAGGACATTTAGCTACTAGGCTGCAGAACACTACGAGCCAAATCCACAGAAATAACAACAGAAAAATGAGGCCAGTTTATTCCATTCTATTCTATTCCCATCCCCGCCATAAAAGACTGGCTTTCTGCTGGTATCAAGAGGAACTTTCTGCTGGTGAATAGTAGAGATTATATATATATATATATATATATATATATATATATATATATATATATACACACACTACTCCCTAGGAATAGTTACTCCCTCCTTCTAACCACGTACTGTAGGCAGGTTTTCTTCTGGAGGAGGCATGCGGCCAAATGGATACCGGGCGTGGCGTATATAACAAAAAAAACCCGTTAAAAAACAAACGATCCTAATTTTCCGTTCTTTATTTAAAATCAGTCGTAGCTATTGCTGTGGATCTCATCGATACAGTTCATTTATTCGCGATGTCTACCAGCGTCGAAGAGACGGAGGCCAGCACGTGCCTGGCGGCTGCGGCGGCCCGTGGCCTCTCCACGGCCGGTGGCCCGACCTAGATCTGCGCGCGGCCTCCACATCAAGGGACAACAGCTTCGACGTTGTGATAGCAAGGAGCATGGGGAGAGGAATAACTTGGGGAGGAAGATGAACAGGGGGGCGAAATCACAGAGGAGTGCTTGATAGAGTTAAGTGATTACAAGTTTTTCCATACCCTCAACCTCTCGTTACAGAGTCATATGGCTCACACACTCCACTCAGGACCGAACACAGCATTGTTGGGCCGCCTGTCCCTCTTGGGCCGGCTCGCACCGAGATGGCCTGGACATGCCAAGTTCTCTTTCTCTGCCGAGTCTTCCTCATTCTCCTGGGACGGTGGGGAAGTAGAGCTGCTGACATCCCCTCCTGCTTTGGAGCCTGCATGTCCCCAGGCAGGCGCCCTGGGAAACCGGCGACGAAGCTCGTCCAGGGACTCCCAAGTTGCCAGCGACGCTGGCATCTGCGACCATCTGATGAGCACCTGCTGGACAGGGTCAGAGCCAGCCGTCCAGCGAGTCTGCAAAACCTGAGCAGGCACCTGAAATTCAACCAAATCGGTTCGAAGTGAAGGAGACACCACCTGATCACCAGCTGAAGCCTTGAGTTGAGAAACGTGGAAAACCGGATGCACAGCTGCTGAAGGTGGCAATTCCAGCCGATAAGCCACATTTCCAATACGCGCGAGCACGCGATAAGGTCCAAAGAAACGGAAAGCCAGTTTGTGATGGGCACGGCGAGCCACAGACGACTGGACATATGGTTGGAGCTTGATGAAGACCAAATCACCCACCGAGAAGGAGCACTCAGAACGGCGCTTGTCAGCCTGGCGCTTCATACGAGCTTGAGCACGGAGCAAGTGTTGGCGCACCAATTGAAGCATGAGCTGACGATCTTCCAACCAGCGGGACAATTCTGGCAAGTCAGGAGCGGATGAAGGCACCCCCATGGCGAGCGGCCCAGCGCCGAATGGCTGCTGGTATTGTACCAGTATTCCGCCAAGGAGAGCCAATGAATCCACTGAGAAGGGCAGGCGTGGACGAAGCAGCGCAGAAACGTTTCCAGACATTGATTGACACGCTCTGTCTGTCCGTCACTTTGAGGGTGATATGCGGAACTCATATGCAAAGATGTACCCGCCAGCTTAAAGAGAGTTTGCCAGAATCGGCTGGTAAATATCCGATCATGATCGGAGATGATGGCAGAAGGCAGACCATGGAGCTTATAGATGTTATCCATAAAAAGCTTAGCCACGCCCGCAGCAGTGAATGGATGGCGAAGGGGCACAAAATGGGCATACTTATAATATTTATCAACAATCACTAAAATAGCATTGGCTGAACCTGACCGTGGTAAGCCCTCGATGAAGTCCATAGAGATCACATCCCAGGTAGCAGTAGGGATAGGAATAGGCTGGAGCAGCCCTGGATAGCTGGACCGGTCTGGCTTAGCCTGAATGCAAGTAGAGCATGACTGAACATACTTGAGCACATCAGATTTCAATGATGGCCAATAGAACAACTGCTTCACTTTCTGATAAGTGACAGGGGCGCCGGAATGACCGCCAATTGGGCTGTTATGCAGAGCAGTAAGCACAGCAGCCTGCAAATCCTTGTTGGAACCCAACCAGAGCCGATTCTTGAACCGGATAATGCCTTGTTTGAGGGAAAAATTCGGGCGGGAAGCCGGGTTGAGAGCCAGCTGAGCCAATAAAGCAGAAGCTTCAGGGTCGGTGGGATACCAGTCGGAGAGCTGGGACAGCCACATATGAGCAGGAGCCGAAATAGCTAACAGCTCCTCCGTGTGACGACGGCGAGACAAGGCGTCGGCCACACTGTTTTCAATCCCCCGACGGTAGACAATCCGATAACGAAGTCCCAAAAGCTTGGTGAAGAGGCGCTGCTGCCACGGTGTGTGCAACCGTTGCTCATTAAGGTGGATCAAACACTTTTGGTCAGTATGAATAAAGAACTCATTCTGCAGGAGATAGTGGCGCCACTGATCAACTGCCATAACTATAGCCAAGTATTCCTTCTCATATGTAGAAAGACCCTGAGTGCGCGGAGCCAAAGCCTTACTGATGTAAGCCAATGGATGTCCATTCTGCTGTAACACCGCACCCACACCAGTGCCCGATGCATCTGTTTCAATGTGAAAAGGCAACCAGAAATCGGGCAGGGCCAAAACTGGAGCCGAGCTGAGTGCTCGTTTAAGGGTAATGAAAGCATCTTCGTGATCAGTAGACCAAACAAACACTGCATCCTTCTTCAAAAGGTTGGTGAGGGGTCGGGCGAGGATGCCGAAGTGACGCACAAACTTGCGGTAATAACCCGCCAAGCCGAGAAACACTCGCAATTCTCTGACATTGGAAGGTGGTGGCCAGCCAACAATAGCTTGAATCTTGGCAGGGTCGGTGGAAAGCCCTTTCTCACTGAGTATATGCCCCCAAATAAGACACAGAGCGCTGTGCAAACCGGCACTTAGAGAGCTTCAACTTCCAGTGATCGGCCGACAACCAATTGAATACTTGGGTCAAGTGAATTAAGTGCTCATCATAGGTTTTGTTGTACACCAGAATGTCGTCGAAGAAGACGATAACAAACTGTCGTAACCCTGGTGCAAGAGTGGCGTTCATGGCTCCCTGAAATGTGCCAGGAGCCCCGGTGAGACCAAATGCCATGACCCGAAATTCATATTGACCGAGGTGTGTTTGGAAGGCAGTTTTGAATTCTTCGCCAGGTTCCAGAAGGATCTGATGAAATCCAGCGCGAAGATCCAAGTTGGAGAACCAACTGGCCTGAGAGAGCTCATCCATCAGCTGGTCAAACACAGGAACAGGGAACTTTGATTTGGCCGTCAGAGCGTTGAGGTGCCTGAAATCAACGCAGAACCGGTAGGAGTCATCCTTCTTTTTCACCAACAATACTGGAGATGAGAAGCTGCTAGAACTGGGTTGAATTAAGCCTTGCTGTAACATCTCAGAAACTTGCTTCTCGATCTCGTCTTTCAGGCCGGGTGGGTAGCGATAGGGCCGAATAAACACCGGGCGAGCTCCAGGAATGAGAGGAATAGTATGGTTGCAAGCCCGAGACGGCGGCAGTGACGTTGGAGGCTTGAAAAGATGGCGAAACTGAGTGACCAGATCACTAATTTCCGGCGGTAGTAGAGCTGGTGGAGCCTCAATAGCAGAAGAATCAGAGAGCTGGCACACTTGAAGGTACAATGAGGCCGGACGTTGAGACGTCATTCCTTGCAACACAGTGATCTGACCTTGGTATGGAAGAGCCAGCCACTTTTGCTCCCAATGAATCTGCATCGGGCTAAAAGAAGATAACCAGTCCATTCCCACAATGACATCAAAGGACTGAAGTTCCAGTATTCTAAAATCAGAGACAAAAGAACAAGCGCCCACAGACCAAGGAACCTGACATAAGAGACCCTCACTGCGGAGAATACCACCACCGGCAACTTTAACAGAGCTGGGGACTGCTTTACGCTGAACACCGGACAATTTGGCAGCCACTGCAGTACTGATAAAGGACGCGGAACTGCCAGAATCAAGCAAAATGACAACTGGAAGATTACCAACCAAACCTTCAAACTGAACAGTGCGGACAGAATGAGAATACCCAGTTGCCGCCTTCGAGAGAGACAAAAAGATTTGTTCAGAAGCAGTGTCTTCGGTTTCAGGAGAGGAAGGGGGCTGGTCAGACAACTCCTCAGCATCCCAAATGTCAGCGACAGCTAGCAAAATCTCCGGTGGACACTTGTGGTCTTTGCTCCACTTGCCCGCACAACGGTAACACAATCCCATAGCTCGGCGGTAAGATTTCACCACCGCCAATTTAGATTCCGGAGTGGAAGTACCATGAACATCACTAGCAGGAGCAGTAGCGGTCACCGGTAACTTGGCTTGACGTGGGGGCGTTGGCACGGCAAACGTGGTAGGGGCAGATATCTTGGATGATGAAGACCAATCACCGAAACGCGCCGGCCGGGTCACCACGGGAACGCCCACCTCTTCCTGCAATAATGCCAATGTACAAGCAGTGTCGAGGTCTTTTGGGTGTTGCATCAAAACAACTACGCGGATTTCAGGTTTAAGACCATCGATAAAACGCATTGTGTAATAAAGGGGGTCAGTGGTGGTGGAATAGGAAGACAATTGATCCACCAGCTCGGCGAAAACGGCAACATAAGCAGAAACAGTAGAGGTTTGCTTAACAGAGAAGAGCTGGCGAATGAGGATCTCATGCTGGTTGCGGTCGAAGCGATCATGGAGAAGTTTGCAAAATTCAGTCCAAGTGCAACGAGGAATAGTGGTTTCAATGGAATGAATCCAACTCTTAGCGGGGCCATCAAAGTGTTGGCGAGAAACCCGAATCCACATGGGAGACTCAACACCGTACATAGCAAAGTAATCCTCAGCTAAGGTATGCCAGGAACGTGGGTTGTCACTATTGAATCATGGAAAAGTGAGCTTAGGTAAGCGACCGAGATGAGGGGTGGACGGTGGAGGTGGTGGATTTGGGGCTGGAGGTAGGTAAGTTGGGCACGGTGGATTGAGGACCGGAGGTAGGTAATTTAGGGCCGGTGGTGGTGGGCAGGGAGGAGGTAGAGGAATGGGTGCAAATTGGGGAAAGGAAACAGGGAGAGGAGAGGTGTTCATACCATTGGCCGGGACATGGGACGGGGTCGAGTGCGACCCAGCCCCACGATCCCGTGGCGAGGTTGGAACGCGGTGCCCACTGGGCCCATCGACGAAGACTCCGGCAGAGGCACGCCCGGTCACCGATGAATGTGTACCGAGAACGCCGGGTCCGGCTGCTACGGGATGAAGCAGGAACCCGGATGGATGAGGCGCAGAAGTTGGGGACGCATGCTCCGAAGTCTTGGAGATCTTCTGGACTTCCAGCTTGAGGTCGTCGACGACGGCTTCGACTTCGGGACGCCAGGCACCCAGATCCGTCGCCGCCGTTTCCAGCAGCGTCACGCGGTCCGCGGTTTCGGCGAACATGTCATCAACGCGGATGGATTCGAGGGCGGCGAGGCGCAGATGGATGTCGTCGGTCCGCCCATCGAAGAACGCTTCAAGGTTGGCGAGGCGCGCGGTGACGTCCGCCTGGGCGAGCTCGTCGCGGGTCGTCGTGAGGACGGCGGCCGCTGATTCGAGAGCGCTGACGCGCTGGTCGACCTCTGCGGCCTGCGAGGAGTGAGCCCGCTCGAGGTTGGAGAAACGCGACTCCCACTTCTGGTCCTGAGCATCGAATCGGTGATTGAGCTCATCGAGCACGAGTTTGAGGTTCGGATCCATGGCACCGCGGGCACGTTGGAGGCGTGTGAAGTGCGCGTGGGGCAAATCGGGATCCAGGACCGAGAGTCTGATACCAAATGATAGCAAGGAGCATGGGGAGAGGAATAACTTGGGGAGGAAGATGAACAGGGGGCGAAATCACAGAGGAGTGCTTGATAGAGTTAAGTGATTACAAGTTTTTCCATACCCTCAACCTCTCGTTACAGAGTCATATATGGCTCACACACTCCACTCAGGACCGAACACAGCATTGTTGGGCCGCCTGTCCCTCTTGGGCCGGCTCGCACCGAGATGGGCTGGACATGCCAAGTTCTCTTTCTCTGCCGAGTCTTCCTCATTCTCCTGGGACGGTGGGGAAGTAGAGCTGCTGACACGTTGGTGCTGGCCTGCTTGTGTCCGCACCCCTCCCCATCTGATGGCGGTGACGTCGGGCTGCCACCAGCACCAACGACCCTGGCGGCGCGCGGCCTGACCTGCCGGCATGGCGGCGCGGCCCTACGCCTTCCCCGACCGCCGGCGCATGGCCCCGCCCCTTCCCTGTCCCGCGACGGGGCGGCCGCGCCCCATCCTTGACCTTCGGCGCTGCGAGGTCGCTCCCCATCCGTGCCGTCCCACCACCGATGGCAGCTCCGGTAGCAGCTAGCACGGCGGTCTTTGGGCGGCGGCGCGGCCACCGGTCGCTGGAGGAAGATCCAGCGGCAACCATCTCCCCTGATTCACGGCGGCCTTCCTTCCTCTGCCGGCTTGTGCATGGCGGGCACGGCGGCCCTATTCCCCTCGTCAATGGTTGCTACGGCAGCGACCCTCCTCCGCTGGCGGATCCAGCCAAGAAGCCCCTTCTCTTACTCCCGTTCATGGAGGTCATGGCGGGCCCCTTCTGCGGCAACTCTTCTCCATGGTTTCGTTATCCAGATGAGAGTATCATCTGATACTTCTAGACTGGAGTATGCTCGGATACTTTTTCATAATAGAGTACCATCTGATACTTTATGATCTTTTTGGATGTCGTGGTACAGTTGATACTTTCTCAAAATTTGAGTATCACCTGATACTTCTTTCCGGATTAGAGTATCAGTTGATACTTCCTATGGTTTAAATAATGGTTTTCCAATATGATCCGATCGAGATGTTGAAGTATGAACTTATACTATGCAAATCTTGGTGTATGTATGCATACTCCATTCCAAAAAAGTATGTATAAATACTTTATACTAAAAAGTATGTACAGATACCCCATTCTAAAAATTATGTATAAATACTCTACTATAAAAAGTAGTATGTATACATACTCTATTCTTAAAAGTATATACTAGAGCAAAGTATATATATATATTATTCGTACTCTCAGGAGAATCACGGCAACTGTACAGCATATATATTATTTTAATTTATTCCATTAATTAAGTTTGTTACAAACATGCCGCATGCCTAATTGGATCCTCCGGATATCCACTAACATGTACGGCACCCGTTAGCTACGTCAGGGCTGGCTGCACAGACCCTCGTTTACATGTACTCTCAGTGGGAGTAGTTACTCCTCGGAGTATAGAAAACCCACCCCCACACACACACACATATATATATATATATATATATATATATATATATATATATATATATCTATATATATATAATTCTACGCTGGCTATAAAATAATTTATTTTTATAGTTAGCTATATAGTATACTATATATATATATACACCACGCATCTGAAAAATGTACCAGCAGCTGTTAAAATAGCTCACAGCCAAAAACCCAAAAACCCGTCCAGCAGCTGCCGGCAACAGCAGGCCGGGCCGTCTATTTTTTTTAGGGAAAGGCCGTCTAGTTTTTGCGGTGCTATGGGCAGGGCTGGGGTCCACATGCCACCAATTCAACTGCAGGCCGGAAACCCAATGTCCAAGGCTCCAAGCACAACTATTATAAACTTGCTGCACGTTCTCGCTTCTTCTCGTCCCTTCCCTAGCTACAGTTGAGAGCAGGCGACCAGGAGGCGAACACCATCCGACGCTGATTTCTTCTGTTCCCCTTCCACTCCGGCGGCCGGATCGGCGCTGGAGAGGATGGGAAACAGGGATTGAGGTGGCCGCTGTACATATATCCATCTAGTATTGGTAAATTGGATCCAAGTAGTGCTCGCGGGATGAGATGCGGCTGCGATGGTGGAATAAGTGTCTCCGGCTTCTTCTCCGCCTTGCTTGTGAGTCTTCTGGTGTCAGCGATGAGCCAGTTTGGTATGAGTTCCCCAGATCTGGAGCTCCAAATCTTGTTGGATCTTTTTGCCCCTCCTTTGTCTTCGTCGGTGATGCTGGTCTCTCTGACGTTGAACTTGGGAGGTTTGCTTACCAACACGAAGTCAAATCGGGTTGGTGTTTAGCTCCCACCTTTTTGCTGGTTCGTTCCCCTTCAGGGTGCTTCGTCATCTGGCGATTTGGGGTTTCTGGCAGTCCTTGAGGCGTCGGAGTCCTCATTGTGTGGCGATGTGGTGGTCAATGGCCATCTTCTTTAGCCGGGTCATTCAGCATCGACAAAGCATGTCAGATTCGATGTGCTCCTCAAGACGGCAACTAAAAACTGTGTTTCTTCGCCTGGGAGGAAGTCGGCTTCAAGTTGCGTACTCCGACTGCAGGCGGCGAGGAAGACCGGGAGGAGCTTACAAGGACTACAGTACAATTTCTTTTTCTTTCAAGGGTGTCTTTGTAAGGAAAGGGCTGTAATCACCAAAAAAATATGAATAAAATATAAACCCGGTTTTAAAAAAAAACTATTATAAACTTGCTTAAAACAGGCGCAGTTTTCAGCCTTCGACTATTGTAATAGTCAAATGGAATTACTAGTAATAGATTCCACCAATAGCATTCTATAATTTGGGACTACTATAAACTTCATCTATTATTGTAAATAGAGGCGCTTCTTGACTTAATTCTGGACAAGACAGGGGTGCATGCGAATAGGGAGCCGAGACGAGCTAGCTGGACGGTATACAACAAAAGATAATGATTCTTTTAGTAAATTAGCCTCCTCATATAGTCACACATGGCACATCCAAAGTTTAATTATGTTCATATCTTAACTGGACTCGATCGTCCAATAAAGAAATGATGTTCCTGGATTTCCAGAAATCCTACGAGTAAATCGTTGAATCTATTATCATAATAAAATTATTGGAGATACAAATGTTGCATGCATTTTGTATAAATTTAGTAAAAGTCATAGCACGAAAACCTAAAACAACAGTTATTTAAGGACAGAGGGAGTAGGTGACTAGGTGTTGAAGATACAGTGCGCTTAACCTTCTTCAAAATGACAATCTGGGATAAATATTCGATAATGCTTCCACGCGGGCGTCCGTCCGTCCGGACGCCGTGCGCCACACTTCGCCTTGCCGCTTCTGCCTGCGATGCGCGCCTTGCCCGTGACGCTCCCTCTCGTCGCTCACCCTGCCCATCGCACGCCCGGCCCGTGCGGATTCGACCCGCCCGTCGCGCAGCCATCCCTCGCTGTGCACCCCATATCCTGCGTGCGCTACCTTTGCTCTCCCTATCTCTTGCTCTCTAGCTATCTCATGTCCACTGATAGTAGAGCGCCTCCCCGGCCTCTTCCTTAACCCCCAATGCCACCGGGATGCCTCATCACAGTCGTCCCTGCCGATGGCCGCTGGGCACACATGCTGGGGTGCCTCGGGTTATCTTCGGCCAAGCCAAGGGCACCCACAAGCATGGCCGGATGCTAGTGGTGCTCGCACGCCGCCGCTCATTGCAAGCTCCCACCCCGATAGCCGAAATCAACTGGCTCAAGCCTCCCCTCTCCAATGCTACAAATGTATGTTTCAAGTGTTTTAGACGTTCTAGAGGTATGTTGCATTTGTTTCAATGGATGTTGCAAAAGTAGATCACAGATGTTGCACATGTTGGCATATGTTGCAAGTGTTTCAGAGGCATGTTGCAAATGTTTGTTCAAAATGTTTCATCTATTTCAGATGTATGTTGTAAGAATTTTGATCTGGATGTTGCATATGTTTTACACATATGTTGCAGTAGTATGTTCGAAATATTTCTTCTGTTTCGGTCTCATGTTGTAGCAAGTGTTTTCATGTTACGAATTACAAGTGTTTTATCTAGATGTTGCATATGTTTCACACATATATTGCAAGATGTTTCACTCGTTTCAGACGTATGTTATGTTCAAGTGTTTCATGTTGCATGGTTTCTTGTTGTTCGGAGAATCAGGGGCGCGGGGAGTGATGGTGGCATGGCATGGGCACCAGAGAGTGGGGCGCGGTGAGCCAGGGGCCGACATGGCGCATGGCGCGCTAGGGGCTGGCGGTCGGGGCGGGTGCACATGTGTAGGGTGGGGCGAACGGCTAGACGGATGGGGGCGGGTCAAATCGAGCAGGATGGGGCGGACTGCGCGTGCGTGGTGAGTCGTCCGGACATGAGCGCTGCCATGGGGACAGGGTGCGTGTGCAGGGCAGGGCGAATGGCTAGATGGATGGGGGCGGGTCGAATCGAGCAAGATGGGGCGGACTGCGCGTGCGTGGTGAGTCGTTCGGACGCGAGCGCTGCCATGGGGACGGGGTGCGTGTGCAGGGCAGGGCGAATTAGCGGAGGGGGCAGGCTACGTAGGCGTCCAGATGCGCGCGTCCGTCCAGACGTCGTCCGAACGCAGGCGCTACAATGGGGACGGGGTGCGTGTGCGGGGCAGGGCGAATTAGCGGAGGGGGCAGGCCTTTCATACTACCTCTATCCACAAAAAGAGTATAATTCTAGGTGCATTGTTGGTTAATGTCTCTAAAGTTTGACTAAATGTATAGGTAAAAAATATTAATGTTCATGACATCAAATAAGTATAGTATAAAATATATCTCACGACAAATCTAATCATACTTATTTTATATTTTTTTATTTATAGTTGGTCAAAGTCAAGATACTTTATCTTGGTATTATGCAAGAAAAGTCACAGATACTTTATCTTGGTATTATGCTAGAATTGTATTTTCTTTTGGATAAAAGGACTTAATTTTGAATTAAAAGAAGTCTATACTACTCGACATGTATGTTTACATCCTAATTTAATAGTGGAAAATGACCAGCACATGTCCAATACACCAAAAGGTCAAAGAGATAACTATATCTGGCATTCATGTACATAAGTACTCCCTCTCTTGAAGTAGGATATATAGTGGGAATCTAAGACAGGTCATCCTCAAATACTACGGAAACAGGGAATACGTGGTCTAGAGCCTCGTATATGTGTAGAAGCTACCTAGCTAGGTAGCAATCATAGCATGGAAAATGTGGACTCACTTTAGTTTCTTGACTTTATTCTGGACAAGACAGGGGGCCGCAAAATAGGGCGGCCGAGATGAGCTAGCTAGCTGGACGGTATATATATACAACAAAAGATAATGATTTCTTTTCGCAAATTAGCGTCCTCATAGTCACACATGGCACACATCCAAGTTTAATTATGTTCATATCTTAACTGTACTCGTCTACGAGTATATACCTAGGTGACTAGGCGTAACCTTCTTCAAAATGACAATCTGGGATAAATATTAGCTTAATTATGCCATCATCATATTTCAGTTGAAATGGTCGGAGGAATGCATGCACGTCATTATATATTGATGATCTAATAACGTACAATTTTTTTTGTGGAAACTGGAGGAGGTGTAGCTCCTACAGAAGAATTAAATTAATTATACAGGGTATACAAGTTACAACCAGGAAATCAAGAGACGATGAAAGAAACAAAAAAAAAGAGCACAGCAATTACAACAGACTTTGGCAAAACTTTGTCATTACAATCATGTGCGATGCTGACTTTTCTATATGCCAGGCATTTATTTTTTGCGAGACAGACCAAGGAAGGTTGTTTTTGGTCTTATGCCACCAATGGGAACCTCTAGGGTACATAGATCAGCTATTTGTTGGTATATTTTGTTTTCATTTGTTGTCCGCGTTTCGTCGAGATCTATAACTTTGATAAAAAAAATACCACTTTTCCATCTAAGGTCATTTGAGATATTTAAAAAATATAAATTACAAAATTATTAATCTTAAAACATAAATTTCGAGCCCTAAATGATTTCAAATAAAAAAGTAATCAACTAGTAGTAGAGTTAAAAATATGAATGTATTTCTACCTGCGATAGCCTTAAAAACAACTAGTAAAAATGCATTTACACTTGTAGTTCATAGCCTGAAGTCACTGACGCCTATACACTGTGAACTGCCAGTAAAAAAGGCAAAATTTGGTAGAGGACACCAGAAAAGATCAATTTGCTGGCAGACACTCTAGTTTATACCAAATTTGATGGAAGACACCGAATGTATTAAAATATTCATTTCTGCCTAAGCAGATGAGAGAACAACCGTGAAGTGACATTTTTGCCCCTATCTCTTTCTTCTTCCTCTCTCTCTCCCTTTCTATTTTCCTTCGTCGTGGCTGTCGAGGCCCATGAGAGGGGCGCGCGACCGGCAGTGCGAGGAAGATGAGCACGGGGCGCACGCGGGCAGTTCCGTCAGCGGTGGTAGCAGTGCTCACCAACGCAGTGGGGGTGAGACCAGTTGCGGTGGGGTGGATCGTGCCGACTACAGAGGGGGCGAGTTTGGCCGGTCGCGGTGGGGGAGGCAGCAAGGCCAAACACGGTGGGGTCGAGCGTGGCCCCGGCAAGCCAAGGGCGGCCAGGACACATGGGGCCGGCGAAGGCGCTCGCGTCTGACTGACTCGGCATGTGGGCGCTGGGCATGTGTGGCTCGATTTGATGCGGCCAACCATGGCGAGCTGGTGTCAGGGCAGGGGCCGCGTGGATGGCTAGGGCTCCCGCGGCCTCTCAAGGCACGGCTGAGGTGGCCTCTCCAGTAGCGGTTGGGGCGGGTGGGCGCGGCCTCGCCGGAGCTCACGATCGGAAATGAAGCAGCCACAGCGGGCGGGCCATGGGTGGGCACTTGCACGTCTGCGGCGCACATGGAGGCTTGGGGCACACACGTGCTCCGCGTCGTCGGCGTCATGCCGCTTTTCCCACCCGGCCTCAACAGCCATGGCGAAGGACAACAGAAAGGGTGAGAGGAAGAAGAAAGAGACAGAGGCAACAACATTAGCTATTCTCTCACCTCTTGAGCCAGAAATTAATATTTTAATGATTTCGGTGTCCTTCAACAAATTTTACACAAACTAAGCGACCTCACTTTCAATGTCCACCAGGAAATTTTGCTAAAAAAAATTACAGCCCTCAGTACTAGTGATGATTACTCTTTTACACTGTTTTCGCTTTGTTATCTCTGGTTTCTTCAATGGAAACACAGCCGTCCCAGCTACGTATACCACAGAGTCGAGAGTATAAATGTATTTTTTGCGCGAGCCTGTTTTTGAATAACGAAGAAGAAAAATGACGCTGCATGGACTTCACAGACTTCCGAGAGTCAACTGTACCAAACCAATTCTTGGAGTGTTGCGTGACTGTTGCGAAAGGTCCTCAGAATACCTCATGCTGCTGCTGGTTTTCGTCTCGTGTCGTCGTCATTGCCAATCTAGTGTGATCGAGCTCATCACCTGCTTTCAATATTTAAGCCGGCCTGCATCTCCTAACCCTATGTCTCCGTCCGTGATGGCTACATATATATTAGCACACGCTTACAGCTCATCATCACATACTGTATGTTCAAGCTGGACAGGAAATATATCCCGAGTGGAGCCCACATGTAAGTGAAACATTATTGTTGATAGATACCCATCAGAGAGGGTTTTATCACATCATCTGCAGGTATACAGTAGCTAGCTAGGTCACTAGGTCAGCACCAAACGAGGGCGGGGGGTCAACAGATATAATTTATCCCCTGCCAGTAGTAAGGACAATGCGTCTAAAGTAATTAATTTATATGACAATGTATTTTAAAAAAAGGGAATAAAACCCAAAGGGCCTAAATTGTCAACAATGTCATCACCCATTTGCCACGTTGTTTCCTTGGAGATATAGAGCTCTAGGAGCTATTTAATCTGACCCTCTCTCTGCCCATGTTAGACAAGATGACTTTAATGTCAAGATGCATGTGCCCACAGCCAGCCACAGGTCATCTGAAGTTCCACCTGACAAGAACCCATGCTGCCTACCAACTCACAACTAGGCCTTGTTTAGATTTCAGAATTCCTCCCAAAATTTCACTATGTAAAAAGAAGATTCTCCATCACATTAAAATACCAGCACATATATGAAGTATTAAATATAGATGAAATCAAAAACTAATTGTACAGTTTTATTGTACTTTGTGAGACGAACATTTTGAGCCTAATTAATTAATGTTTGAACAATTATTACCAAATAAAAACAAAAAAGCTAACGTGTTACACAGTACAGCACACAGCACAGTGTATTCAGGAGGTGCCGATTCCGGCATCTAAACAAGGCCCTACACATGCAGATGCACATATGAACATTCCCCAAGTCAGAGATATCAGATATGGGATGTGTAAATGGTTGCTAGCAGCTTTAGTAGTTTATTTGGTCCATCTTTTTCCTATGGAGCTGGTACCCGTGAAAGTGTACTCCCTCTGTCCCTAAATATTTGTCTCTAGAAAACCGTGTTTCCCTCACAGATACGCTTTCCGGACGACACACAAAAAGGGACGGAGGGAGCATGGGGCATGAGATTTCAGATACATGTTAGATCTAATCAATACACAGACATGCCTGCCTGCCTGCTTCTTTATAGGTTCTTGTTGCTACAGGTTAGAGCAAGACACTTCACATTTGAGCCACTTGCAGCTAGTAGGTCTCTGATGCCTTCCCTAGCTAGATGCATGCCAAACAGGTAAATTACTATTTCTAGCTGCAGTATTTAAGCTAAAGTTTGGCAGATGAAGAGGACTCTTGGGCACTGACGATATGCATGATTAGAGATGTGCATATTTTGCATAGGGACACAGGGCAGAACCTAGGACCAAGATATGCATGATTGGCTGGATAGGGCATGATGGCATGGTATATAGTTCCCATCTTGGATTCCTGTCTTTGAAACATAGTAGTAGGATTCATTCATGCACACATTGCACAAAGGCTGTGTTTAGTTCCGCGAAAAGGCGCGAAAAGGTGTAAAAAAAAGTACTGTAGCACGTTTTGGCTTTATTTGGTAAATAGTGTCCAATCGTTGACTAATTAGGTTCAAAACGTTCGTCTCGCAAAGTACAACCAAGCTGTACAATTAGTTTTTAATTTCATCTACATTTAGTACTCCATACATGTATCGCAAGTTTGATGTGATGGGGAATCTTTTTTCTGCACAGTACTTTTTTTTTGAGGAAGTAAACAGGGCCAAAGAGGAAAAAAGGAGAACAGAAAGCAAGGTTAGAAGGGCAGAAGAGGCTGTGCAAAAAGCAAGGCAGCTTTCTTTTTGAGTAAACTCCAACCTAGGCTCGTGAACTTATTTAATTCGAGTAGTGCGGCATAAGTTGAATTGTGTCTATGTAATCCTTAAAATTTCCATCTCAATGCAACAACGCACAGCATCTGCATGTTAGAGAAAGAAAAAGGTTTGCAGTGATCAGGCAACTGACAAAACTGAACGAAGTGAAACGTTTTGAAACCATAATTTAGGATCTTATGTATGATCTTGATCCAGTGTCCAAGTTGTTAAAATGAACCATGCATGCATGCTTCAATTTTTATTAGTGTTTGTGCAAAAAAAAGAAATTTAATTACTGAAGCAACACTATATATGACTGTACATAGACTATTCTAAAATTATGGTTCACGTCACCTTTGATTGGGAAGGCTAAAACTAATAAGAGAATGGTGAGGGGTCAATTCATACATAGCATGTAGCTGATAATTATTGTTAGAAGCTTTGGTCGATTTTTTTTGCGACGAAAGAAGAATTATATTATATGATAGTTGGGTACATCAACACGTTACAAGCACTCTGGATTACAAAATAGTACCCACGCTGTGAATAGCACAGCTCAAAACCTAACATGTTAGATGCTTTGCAGTATGGATGACCGCACAGGTAAACACTCGACAAATGGCCTGAGAACAAATGCCCAACGAACGACGGCCAACATTCCTGTAGGCGGAATTGAGGACCACTATAATATACATGTGAAAGAGACAATAATCTACCGTGGAAAGATCCCAAGAAGACTATTACGTCGCCCTCAAGGATTCATGAGCTCATCACGTACATAAAAGCGTCCACTGATCAGATATAGGCACCCCAATAATCTGGCAATCTCTTATATATGCCACTAACATAAGGTTTATGTGGCCAAAACAGAACCCAGCTACGCCATTCTAAAACATGTTGGCATTGCTTACTACATTGCTGAAAGCCCGAAACTACATAGGAGAACACAATGTTGACTAATATACATATAATGTGTCCTTCCTAAATTTTATATAGAACATATCTAGTGTAAATTAGTCCGTCTTTTTTGTTTTTTAGCCTTTTTTCGAAAGATTCTCTCAAATATGCTCCTGATGGAAAGATTTCAAAAAATAGACCCTTATCTTAGCGCCATGGTCGTCGGCGCCAAGGTAACATGGCATGGCGCTAGGGTAACTGGCGCCAAGACCTTAACGCGTGGTGCTGACGTGGCAGGGTCTTAGCGCCGTGATATTTGACGCCAAGACTTGGCGCCACAGATCACGACGCCAAGACTCTGTTCTAAGTACCCAAATTTACTGTGAGATGGACATGTTGGAATTTGTTAAGTCTTGATATTTACTAAGGTTTAGACATATGCAAATTGGCTAAGTCTGGAATTTTACCATGAGATGGACATATGCATATTTTACCATGACTTGAATATTTAAAATTTTGGCTAAGTCTTTAAATTTACCATGAAATTAAGTCTTTAAATTTTGCTAAGTCTGGAATTTACAAATTTTGGCTAAGTCTTTAAATAACCAAGTCATGGTAAAATTTGCATATGTCCATCACACGGTAAATTTGCATATATCCATCACACGGTAAATTTGAAGACATTTAAAATTTTACCATGACTTGGATATTGCAAAATGGCTTCATATTGTGGATTTGGATATTTAAAGATGCTATCCCATAACATATCCAGGTCGCAGCAAAAATCTTGACTACCTAATTTTATCGTGAGATGGACATACAAAGCTCTAAATTAACATAACTTGGATCCTAATTTTTCTATGAGATGGACATACAAAATTTTGGTAAAGTCTTATTTACCATATGATGGGCAACCTAGAAATTGACTAAGTCTTGAATTTTGACTATGCTAGAATTTCGCTAAGTCTGGATTTTTGCTATGATTTGAACATTGACAAATTTAAAATTTGACCATGACTTGGATATTGAAAAAGGGCTTCATGTTTTGGACTTGGATATTTAAAATTTTACCATGACTTGGACCCTAATTCCATGACTTAACATGAAGCCCTTTTTATGTGACTTAAAATTCCATCTTACAGTAAAATTAGGGTCCAAGTCATGGTAAAATTTTAAATATCCAAGTCCAAAATATGAAGCTCTTTTTCAATATCCAAGTCATGGTAAAATTTTAAATTTGTCAATGTTCAAATCACAGTAAAAATCCAGACTTAGCCAAATAAATCTGGATTTTTGTTACGGCTTGGATATGTTAGAATACCAACTACCATACGGTAGACATATGAAAAAATGAATTTTTTTACCATGACTTGGACATTTATAAATTTAAAATTTTAACATGACTTGGATATTAAGAAATGTGACTAACTCTAGAGTTTTTACAGTGACTTTCTGTTTGATCACTTAGAACAACCTAGAAATACTTAGGATAAAAAATGATATACATGGTAACAGGTCTGTGGCGCCAGGCTTGGCGCCAATGACGACGGCGCCAAGCTTGGCGCCAATGGTGACGGCGCCAAGGTGTTGCCACGTCAGCGCTAGCTCGGCGTCGTCGGCCAAGTGGCATGGGGGCTTGGCACCAACGTTAACGGCGCCAAGCTGTGTTATCTTAGCGCCAGCGTTGATGGCGCCAAGCCCTGGGTCCATTTCCTAAAATCTTTCCGTCAGGGGCATATTTGAGAAAATCTTTCGAAAAAAGGGCTAAAAACCAAAAAAAAAAGACGGTAAATTAGTAGCCACGTACAAACCACACAATGACATGGTTCTCTTTATGCCCTAAGGTATATTCCTCCATTGGCAAACAAACATCATGTTAGATATTGACATGCAGTTGTTAAATTGTAACTTTCATCACCAACTTCAATACAGTATAATATATCTCCCTCAGACTTCGCTGCGGGTCTCTGACCAATGTCTAGTCAGCAAGAATTCTTGACTATTCTTTGCAATTTCTATTCTATAAATGGCACCAAAGAAATGAATGTTTTCAGCAAGAAGGATATGGTTTCACACACTTCCTTTATTCCGTTATACTTTGCAAAAAAATAACTTGATGGTGTGGTAGCTCCATCTGTATGTGACAATATATATATTCTAGCAGCCGTGTCGAGCAACTCTAGCAGAGCCCCTACTTGAGCCGCATAACAAAATATGAGTGTCCAAGCAAAAAAAAAAATACAGTTTCAGCAACGCCCCAATTAGAACCCTCAAATTTGGGTTGGCACTCAAATCCTCAACCAGGATCCCATATATTCCTGAGGGGATAAGCTTCAGGCCCCCATCCTGCTATTGCATCCGTTTTCTCCCTCGCACTCGCACGGAACCGCATGGCGCCCGCTCGCTCTCGCTCCATCCTCCTCCACTCTCCCTCGCCCAGCGCCGGTGACCCAGCTGTCCACGCCCTGCTCGCTTCCTTCCATCGCCCTCTCCCCTTCTCCACGCACAAACATGAGAGTGCACCTCGGCGGCATGTCCTCCCCAGCGCACGACTCCCCGGCGGCACCTTCTCTGTAATGCCAACACCAAGCTCCTGCTCGGTGGGCTCGAGCTCATCCTCCTCCTACACCTCATCCTACATCTGCTCTGGCTTCTCTGACGCCGAGATCTGCTTGGCGGCCACGACCGCCACTAACTTCTTAGCGCGCTTCTTCTCCACCGTCCGGAGCTCGTTGGCTACACGGACTTCTGCTCGGCGGCCACGCGACCGCCGACGCCATCTCTTCCTCCACCACCACGGTGAGCTGTGCCGCCCGGGATGGCGCTCCACCGTGGCGAGCTAGTTTGCTAGTGTCATGTTGCGCCACAACACTCGCCCATCCACCCCCCACCCCGCCTGGTGCCAAGCACGCGTGCACTCGAGGCCGAAGAAGCCAGGAGAACCAAAGTGCTCAATGACATATGGGGCTCATTTGTAAGTGACTGTTGCCATACTTTTGCGGGCTCTGGTTTGTGGGCCTGTACTGGAGCAGATACAAAATAGAGGGGGCAACAAAAATAGGGGGAAGCACTCAAATTAGAAGTAGAGGCAGCTCTGATTTGGGTGCTCCTGCTGGAGTTGCTCTCAGATTGATAATTTTGTTTTACCTTTTTAACATAAACCATTTCTTGTTATAGATATGAATATTAGCCAAGCCAGCCATGATGTTACATACTCTCTCATGTGTATATCCCTATTTACTATTGGAAGAAAATATGTGAAATTTCTAGCATGGGCGCAATACAAAAAAAATAAAAGATAGGAAACATAAACACCTCATGCCACGTGCAGAGGCCAATCCTAGTGATAACAGCAAAAAAAAATGCCAACATACCGGCCCCACAACATTTTTCAACTCAAAAAAAAATGCGCCACCAACAGAGTTAAAGAGAACAATAAGAAACCCAGAAAAAGATCTCCTATATATACCCTACCACCATCACGACACCAAGATCACACACACACACACCAGACCATCCAGCAGCAGAAGCACCTTCTAGTCTTCTTCTACCTCACATTGTCATCATCCCACAATAAACACAAGGACTAAACCCCAGAACCCAATAAACACAAAGAAGACCTCAAATTAAACGCGTCTTGGGAGTTGGGATATGGAAGACCATGGCAGCACCCACCCTTTGCTGCAGTCCCCAGCGGCTGGCACCGCCGCCACGACGCTGGCCTACGCATGGGGCTACCAGCAGCAGCCCGGCGTTCCATTCGACGAGCATCAGGCCGACACCGGCGGCGGCGACCACTACCAGCTGGACTTGACGACGGCGCCGGAGCTCCGGTGGGCGCTGGTCCGCGCGCTGGCCGAGCTCCACGCCTCGCGCGCCGCGCACCAGGCGGAGCTCCGTCGCATGGAGTCCGAGGCCGCGCGGCTCGCGGCGCTCGTGTCGTCCGCGGCCGCCGAGCGGGACGAGCTCCGGCGGCACTGCCACTCCCTCCTGCTGCTCCTCCACCACCAGGCCCAGGCTCAGGCGGTGGTGGCGCCGCCGCCACATACTCCGAGCCTCCACGTCCACGCTGCTAGCGTCCTGTCGGCAGGAGGAGGAGGAGGAGGAGGCGGCTGTACCACTGCTGCCGCGGTCATCATGAACAACGAGAACGCGCCGGACGCCGCCTGCGCCGACGACTCCGAGCTGGAAATGGCGCTCGCGCGTCGGCTGCCAGAGAAAGGCCGCCTGGTGGAGGCCGTGGTGTCGGCCGGCCCGCTCCTTCAGACGCTCCTCCTCGCCGGGCCGCTCCCGCGGTGGCGGCACCCGCCGCCGCCCGCGCCGGCCGACATCCCGCCGTTCAACCCCGGGCGCCACAGCCCTCTCAAGGCCGACGCGTCCAACAACTCCTTCTCGTCGGCCTCGGCGGGGTCGTCGTCTCCCGAGAGCAACTGCAGCGGTGGGCCTCCGCCGCCGCCGGTGGCGCACGCGCTTCCTTCGTTTCACATGAGCCCCTTCTGCCTGTAGCTGCATTTGCACTGCATGATGACCAAGCAAGGAGCTTAATTGTTATTAGTGCTAGCTTAAGGACCTCTAAACTTTGGATCCTTGCTTGCTTGGACGCTTGTGAACAACGACACGTGGGGGCTTGTATGTACGTAGATTGTTTCGGTATGCCATGTGTCTGTGTAATCTGCTGAAAGGTCCAAGGAGATCGCAAAGTCGAGAGGCCAGGACGCTTTTGGGTATAAGTGTGGGTGATTAGTCAGTGCTTCTGCCGGCTTTATTTGTCTGATGTAAAAAAGTGGGCAAATAAAGGCGATTGGGCCGGGGGCATGCATGCTACACTGCAGGCACATGCATGCCACTGATCAGTAGATCATTAGTGCAGCAGCTAGCTAGTGTGCAGTAGTGTCGTGTAATTTGTGAGATTGTTGTTTCATGTATAAGCACAGTTTCGTCGAGTTGCTACAGCCCAATTAGTTTTCTTGTGTGCAAATAACCGTATTGATAACATTGTCCCCAAATACAATTATGGTCACCCTTGGCTAACAATGTCCTCATTGTTGGCCGTGTCATCACTATCCTCTCTCACCTTGCCGCCATCCCCTAATCCGCATTAGAGGAGTCAACTGTGCCGCTGATCTCACCTACCACCTTCGGCCAGCGGCCTCTTGCCGTCGACCATGCCACCCACCACGCACCCCTGATCGCTCGGCTGCTGCCCTCCCTAATCCCAATTAGAGGAGAAAGAGGTGTACCCCTCACCCACTCGGATGTCCCCCATTTCGCCACCTTGCTCACTGCCCGTCGGCCAAAGGCCTGCACCTGCTCAACTTTACATCGTCATTGTCTCACATTTGAAGTAGTCAAAGCCACGCCCAAATGTAATTCTAACTTTGAATCTAGACAGTTTTTTTTTGTTAAAAAGAGTGCCATTTTAGTTATGAATCTGAAAAAAAAATTGTCTAAATTTCTAGCCAGAATGGCACTTTTTTTGTAAAGGAGGACATACAAGGTAAGCCTTGGGAAAGGAGACTGTCGTCCTGATTAATAGGCATGCACATTATATACTTATGTTCTACACTGCTTCATACTTAAGGTGAGCTACCACATACTCACAAATAAAGTGTCATTCTCTGCTTTTGTGAAACTACTTTTCGAGAAAACTCTACTATGATCACTTTGAAACACTAAAACTGAACAAAAAAAGAGTAACTTATATTCAAAGTTTAGAATGGTTTGGTTTCAGATAATCTTGAAACATCACTTTTTTTGTGACTAGATGTAGAGAGTATTATTTTTGGGACGTTCAGGTAATCTTGAAACATCACTTATTTTGTGACTAGATGGAGAGAGTATTATTTTTGGGACATAGGGAGTAATTGTGTTCTATACCGCTTGATATAACCTTGAAACATCAATTATTTATGACTAGAATCACGAATGGAGAGACTGTTAATTTGTTGCAAGAGGAGTTGGACATCAACGACTCCAATAAGAGATGGCTCAGGACCCGTTCAGAAGGGCTTCGCCCGCACGGCTCCTCTGCCCAAGCCAGAGTCGGAGCCCTCAAGGCGAAGTGAGTTTTTCGAGCTCGGGCTTCTCTCGTGAGAAGTGCTCCGGTTCCTCTCATCCGGTGCCAAAAGCGCTCCTCACGGGTCCTATGTTTGGTACGGCTCCACTAGCTCCAGTGCCGAAGCCCGTAGAGAAGCCGGTGCGGGAGCCGCACTAAACTAAGCCCTCAGAATGTCTAGCACATATTGGAATTTTTGGATGACTGAGGTTCAATTCAAAAGGACGTTTTCATGGCACATGCAGTTGTTTTTCTTCATGAGCTACACTACAAAAATTGTAGGAATCAGAGGACGTACTTTTAATGGCGGCTAGCCCTATCTTTAACCTATAGCAGGGCAAGTCACAGTGTAGGTCTCTCTCGAACTCTCTCTCGCCCTGCTATAGTTGAGAGAGGCAAAACAGAGCGCACCGGTCTCTGCCAGCGGGGACGACGGTCTTCCTCGCCTCCGATGGCCCATGGGGCTTCGAGAGGTGATGGAGACCGCTACTCTCTCGTCGGTCGGTGATAGGAGTCCTAGTAGTTCTAGGGTTAGGTTTTCGGCGACGCGGTCGAGGCGGCGGCGGTGGCAAGGAATAAGGTCCTCTCGTGCTCTTCCCCATCTCGGTGGTGCTTTACTCTGGTGCCATCGACGAGTGCGTGGAGGTGGAGTCCGGCTTTGCCGGCTCTTGTACATTGGTTCGTTGTTGTGGCGAAGCAGCGATGCTAGTGGCGCATTTCGTCAAGAAGGCAGCGGTAGTTGCGAGTGTAGCGGCACGACAAAGAGTGGATCAAGTTCGATTTCCCCTCGGCATTTGTCGACGGCGAGCTTTGGTCCAAGATTGGAGAAGCTCGGGGTGCATCCCTGGCCGATTGTTCTTCACCGACGACTTCAACCCGCCCATGGTGACAGGTGACTACTGCGGCTTGATTCAAAGCTTTCTAGTGACGGGGTTTCTCCAGATCTGGGTGATTTCGGGTGCTCTTGGCACCGGTGATGGCCGGCGGTGGAGTTCGCGATGTGGTTTGAGTGCACGGCGGCCAGGGACTTCCTTGTAATTTTTGTTTTTTCTAGGGCTTCTGTGCACTTTTGTCGGGTCAATTGCTTCTGTATTCTGTACTCCCGTATTTGTATTCAGTCTTTGTACGTTTTCCTTACCCAGTAATACAGATACGTTTTTATATAAAAAAAAAGGCAAGTCACAGTGTAGTGACCGAATACACCTGTAGCAGGGCACTTTTACTACAGTCACAACCGTGGTTCAGTTTGAATGTAGTCGCAGCACCTGATTGATTGGCCTTTGGGACCCAACATTTTTCATTTTTTTCTACAGCCGTCTGATCACCTGTTCAAAGGTGAAGCAGGCTTTGCCGCCTGTATTGTCAGGTACTGTCCACCAAAACGCCCGTTGGGCCATGCATTCCTCTGACAGAATGTGGGCCTGCTGTAGAGGAGAGGGGCCACACTCAAACAAAGTATAGCTTGCATACAGTGCTCAACATAAGTATACTGTGTATGTACGTGTAGGAACTAATGGTTACCCAAGGAACTCGGTGCTCAAAAAAACAAGTTTATGGCATCTTTGGAATATGGGAGTTATTGTTTTAACATTAAGAATGAAGTTCAATTCCTTCAAGTATGATTGTGCAAAAACGCTAGCTTTGAAATAGGGTCTTAAGGATCTTCTAAGGATATAAATCAGCCAAAATTGAATATGGCATGAGGAGTTTAGCTTAGCATGGAAAATGTGAGAAAATGAGTCACAGTGTATTCAGTCTTTGTACACTAGTTGCATCCATCACATGGGCAACCATCTCAAGATGTGGCAGCAGCAAAGGATGGTTCACACGTCCTGGACTACAGGGAAAAGGTACAAAGTGTGAGTAGTCTCTAGATATGTGGAGTGTATCCTTTTGAAGTAGTCCTGGACTTTGCTATAGCTCCACCCAATGTGCAGCACATGCATGCTCTTTTGTTGCTCCAAGATATCTTTGAACATCTTATGAGATGAACCTCTATGTGTGCATTGCAACTGATCTTCCAACAACATTTTCCTTGCAAAAGAGAAAGGACACCTCATCCATACAATTGTTTTATCTCAATAATAAGCCAAGAAAAGAAATGAATCCAGAAGATATGTTGCGCCTATCATGGAAAAGATTATTAAATTGGTGAGCGATAGTGCGCTGGTGGCAACTCAAATTGTCCAAGATATCGAGAATTATTCGACGAATGTTATAGGATCGTACAACACGATAATGGCTCAAGAGTTCTTGATATTAATGGTGTGCTATAAACCCCCAATGGTCCAAATGTAATTGAAACTATTGAAGAATATCAACAATGTCATCTAAGATTCTCCTTGCCAAGGGATGCCAATCCTTAGGCGCATATGGAGTGATTGATGGGTAGTTAACATTGAACCATCACATAGTTGTTTCCCACAAGCAATATGTGCAAATGCCGTGTGATGGATGCACTATTCTCGACATGTACCTTCTACACTACTCATGGTCATCGTATTATTTATGCTCATGCGATTCATAATATCACACTTTCAATACTGGGCAAGTGGTTGATGCACAACCCACACCTCATATCTTACAGGACCACAAGGTCCACTATAAATTTGTAGTGCTCGGATTAAGCTTGCCTTTACTTTTCCCTTGTAAAACCATATGCAAAGAGACAAACTTGGCACTATGCTCCAAATGGTGTCATAGGTGTCATGTGAGTAGCAACACTCCACATGCACGCCATGGCTGATCGATTCTACCAGCCTCCATGCTCCCTTAGCCTCCTTTGGACTGGTCCATAGCAACAAGGGAGGAGGATATTGCTATACTTCCAAACAATTGTTTCTCCAAATGCACTGTGCTCTTGGTTTTGGTTGGAAAATTGTTTATGAAACACTGTTCTCCATCACATCCTGGATTAAAATAACGGGGAGCAGCATGGTGAGGAATTGACCAGTGATGCCCTAGCTCCATAGATAGCAATGAGAGCTATGCTTGCTTTTCTAAAAGAAGGAAGAGGAAGAGCAACCAGCAGTATAAATCTTTCAATCATAGGAGCAGGGGCTACATAATTTTATACAATAGGCACTTCTTTCTGTCTCGGTCTGCAATCACTGCTTTGCCTGTCTCTGTCCTTGGCTGCCCAACTTTATCTTGAATTTCTGTGTAATATTTGTTTGCCATCAAAGAAAGCAAGATTTCGCAATCAAGTGCTGCAAGACTGCACCCTTGTATGCACGATACGTGGAGGGGCTGGATATCATCATTCTAATTATCTCTGCATCTTCATTTTTTTAGTGGAAAATGGGAAAATATTGAGAAGCTCTAATGCACATGGTAAGGAGGCACATGGACTTCTAACGAAGTTCTAGGACTTGAATCTGAGCAAAAGATAGCATAACGGTTCATTGTATAATGAGTAAATCACAGGCAGCTCTACCAGCCGGTTCAAGAAAAATATATAATGTGCACACTTATATATCATGAGTTGAGTGCTAATCATCCCTTGTTTCTATTATGTAATCCTCTCTAAACCACAACAAGGTATTCTTTTAAAAAAAATCGCCTTCTTCTAGATGTCACATTACTGTACTTATTAAAACCAAAAAGCTTTGAAGAGAAAGGCAAACTTTGAAGAGAGAAAGAAATTTGAAGAAAAGCTGCAGGCTTACAAAAGGGAAATTGCAGAGAAAAATAAGGAATATGAACTTGGAACGGAGGTGAATGCTTTGAGGCTCTTAATCTATAATGGCATGCCCTCGATTTTGTGAAGGATTTGTTGATTGCTTTTTAACTCCATGTTTGTAAAAAATATTCTACTCTTTTCCGAGTAGCATCTAAACTTAAACAGCTTAAAAGTTTCCTTCTTGACTACAGAACATGTTTCCAATTTTTTCGTGCATGCTACCATGCTTGTGCAACAGTGCCTTGTATCAGATATGGATAACTCAGTCTTATCATATATGTTCTTAATGGTTATATATGACCTGAATTTGTGTTTCGATTTTTAAGTGGTACTTTATAGTTCCTACATACTTGCATAAAGCTTTTCTAACAGTCAGGACCAAGAGCAAGTAATGCTTCAGATGTTGTCTTACTGCATACATTCTGTGACTATAACCTTTGGTTCTTAAGCATCATATTACATGACCCTCCAAAGTCCATTGCATCATCTTATTGGCTAAAAATGTCCACACATTATCTGAACAGATCTTGTTAAGAATGGAGCAAGAAGGCAGTCTTTGGCGGGCAGCCTTTTAAAAGTGCTACTACTTTCATACCTGGTGAGATGCACAGTTTCATATGTTAAGAAGGCAGATGCCTAAATTTTTGTTGTACCTTCTATATGTAGAAGCAGGAAGCAGCAATAGCAGCACTTTCACAAATGGAGAAGAGAGCTGTAATGGCAGAAATGATGCTAGAGGCTAAAAAGCAATACCAGGCTGGGGAGGTTAAAGCCAACCAATCCTTCACTTCTAGTTATGTTTTGCTTGCTACATTTTTCTCCTTCCAAGCATGATTACTAATAAGCTATTAATCAGAAGTATATTACTTCACACCGGGCATGACTAATTTTTATGTGTCTCGCTAACTATTGTTTTAGATGGATCCTTTTCCTCTCACATCATTTCATTTTTTTGGATGTTTTTTTTTCTAGCTATCACATTACTTTCATATTTTATTGTTAATTTAAGAAACTTGAATTCAACATTATTATGACAATACTTCACTTACTTGGAATTTTCTGTAGTTCGCCTTGTGCACACCATGTTCTTGGGAAGATGAATCTAGAGCCAAACCAAGATGTACCCAACAGGAGAATTGGCCTGCTTTCTAGGGGACATGGATGGCTCCTGATGCAGCCCAGAGCCCGCTGCCGCCACTCCATTGTCCGTTGCCTAGAGCTCGTTGATGTCTCCACGGGGTCCTTCGTCTTTGGCACCACAGGCTCTCTCAGTCAATAGCACAAGGATAGGGCCATAGGGGTGACGGTGACCGGGGGCAAAGGGAGGAGATTTTGGCCATGGACGGGGCCAACTATGAGGATGGCGGTGCCGAAATCAGTGGAGGGCGACAACAACGACAATGGCTTCCTCTCTTCAATGGGAGCATCAACGGCAGGATAGAGCGTGATTTCTTTCATTTTTTTTGGCTTGGAACCGGATTCCATACTGAAAGGATCAAGATGCCCAAGAGGGGGGGTGAATTGGGCTTTTCTAAAAATTAATTGCAAGAATTAAATCCTACAAGCCGGAATTCACCCCTAGTGCCTACTTGTGTTCCTAGAGATTCTACCGGTAAAAGTTTTGCACCCTAATTTCCAATCCTAGTCTAGCATGGCAATTCTAGGAAAGTAAATCAAGCAATGAAAGTAAATATGCGAAAGTAAATGCTTAAAAGTAAGGGCAAGGAACAAGGCGATGTTTTCCCGAGGTATCGGAGAGTCGCCACTCCCCACTAGTCCTCGTTGGAGCACCCGTGCAAGGGTGTAGCTCCCCCTTGATCCGCGCAAGGATCAAGTGCTCTCCACGGGCTGATTCTTCGACACTCCGTCGCGGTGAATCGCCCAAAACCGCTCACAAGATGAGTTGGGTCATCCACAAGCTCCGCCGGATGATCACCAAACTCCCAATCACCACCAAGCCGTCTAGGTGATGGCGATCACCAAGAGTAACAAGCTAGAACTCTCACTTGACCACAACAAGCCTAATGAGAAGATGGATGCACACTTGCTACTCTCTATTCACTAGTGAGGAACTCTCAAGCTTTGATTCTCAAATCACAATCCTCACTAGAGCTCTTGCACTCCCTTGCACCCCAAAGGTGTTTCTCAGCTGAACAAATGAGCAAGAGACCTCTAAAAGAGGTGGTGGGGATGTATTTATACACCCCATAGTCAAATCCAACCGTTACCTGCCAACTCAGCAAAATACGAGGTGACCGGACGCACCGGTCGAAGTGACCGGACGCGCCGGTCGCTCGTAACGGTCGAAAACCTGAAATTTCGGCTGACTGACCGGACGCGCCGATCAGGGGTGACCGGACGCGTCCGGTCGTGCAGGAAGCTTATTGTACTCTGACCTGACGCGCGACCGCGTCCGATCAGTGATGACCGGACGCGTCCGGTCGTCAGAGTACCTTACTGGAACGTGACCGGACGCGCCGATCACAGCCCAGTCGCGTCCGATTAGGTGATTTCCCTCAAGTGACACGTGTCAGCCTGAACACCGCGTCCGGTCGTCAGCGCTGGAACACAGTCGTGGTTTAGAACTGACCGGACGCGTCCGGTCAAGCCAGGCACCGCGTCCGGTTAAGGGAAAACGTCTCTAAACACTCCGAAACGCGACGCAACTTGAACCAAGTTGCTTCCAACTGAACTTTGAGCTATTCTAGAGCTTCCTAGTGCTAAGTTTGACAAGTGTGCACCACACCTAAACACAAGACTCACCTAGGTCAAGCTACTCGCTCATGCCCCCCTTTATAGTACGGCCAAAGGAAAAAACGAAGATCCTAACGACTATTTCGAATGTAACTCAACACCTTGACATCCGGAACTAACCGTCCTTAATCTTGATGTCAATCCTTTGAAAACCGAAACGATTTCCATCAAGGGGCATGAATACCATAGTGCCCAAAGCAGTTATCAACTCCATGACCTAACTTACCAAAGTTTCTGCAAAACACACGTTAGTCATGGTAATAAAGCGTTGTCATCAATTACCGAAACCAACTCTCGGGGCCTAGATGCTTTCAATCTCCCCCTTTTTGGTGATTGATGACAACACTAAGATTCAGAAGATAAGAGTTGAGGTTTTCAAACATGCTTGGTTCACATAAGCAAAAAGCAATAAGCACAAGGGGTTAGGAATTGCTTATGTGCCCCAAGCCAAAAGAGTGTACTCATAAGATAAAACATAAAGCGTTAGTACACATAAGGACATAGCTCAAAAGAAATCGGAGTAAGGCACGGAAGCACAACCTTAGAGCTATAACCAACCAAGTGACATGATTTAAAAAGGTGACTAGATAGACCACATAGACTCAAAGTATCTCACACGACCACATGTCACAAGAATGCAAGTACTGGAATGTAAACATGATGCATGAATGTAGCACACAAATAAAAATGAAAACCCTCTATCAAAACTCCCCCTAAATCTAGTCTCTCTCCCCCTTTGGCATCAACCGCCAAAAACTAATCTAAGGATCTGACGGGGGAACAGACGGAGTCGAGTCGGGTGCCGAGGAGCGCGGAGTGATCACAAACTGAGAACTGTCTTCCTCGGACTCAGAGCTGTCAGGCTGACCCTCTGAAGAAGCACACGGTTGTGAAGCGGTCTGGGTCTGAACAACAGGAACAGGTACTGACGTAGAAGTAGCAACTAGTGGAGCAGTCTCTGTGACCTGAGCCTGAAGTGAGCCAACAGCTAGGGGATCTGTCGAGGCAACCGACAAAGGTACTGTCTCTGTAGTGCCTGTCCCTGTCACAGGAGGAACAGCTGCCTCTGAAGCGGACAACCCAGAAGAAGAAGCTAGAGTAGTGTGCGAGGGCGTCGGCTGACCAGTCAACTCACTGTAGGTGGCACTCAAATCTGCAAACGGTGTGCCTGTTAGTAGGTGAGGGCGAGGCTGGTCTGAAGGAGTGAACCCCGTCTAAATAGGCGTGTAACTCGGGGACTGGAACGACTGAGGAACCTGCTGCTGTAGAGAGGTGAACTGAAAGCTCGGCTGTCCCTGACTCGAAGGTCCACTAGACTGTAAAGCTGGAGTCAGGACAGATGCAGGTGGAGGAACCCCAACTGTGACCAAGTGACGCAGAAGCTCTAAGTACTGCTGCTGGCTTGCTGCATGCTATCGCTGCATCTCATACTGCTGACGCTGCATCTCGACCTGTTGACGCTGTATCTCAAGCTGCTGTCTCTGGAACTCGTCCTGTCGAGTCTGTATCTGAGCAAAAGCGGTAGCTGTGTCCTGAGCCTGTCTCTGTAGCTGAAGCTCCTGTCTCTCCTGTACCTGGGTCAGCCTCTCAAGAATAGCCACCATGGCTGGGTCTGAGCGGGAGACTGAACCAGAGCCACCGGCCTCGTGGTCGTGAGGCCGAGGAGACCAATACCTGGGGATGGGCTGATAATCCTCATCAGTGCTGTCAGAGGCCTCATCCTCAGCTGGATCAGCAGGCTGAGCATCTAGATCTGCAAGCTCTGCCTCAGCAAGACCCTCAACGGTCGCGTCCTGCTCAGCCGCTGTCTCTGGCACCCCAGGTCTCTCTCACTGTCCTGGCACTTGTAAGGTCCAAAAAGGCTAGAGAGGGGTGAATAGACTATTTAAAATCTACAAGCTTCACTAAGCAACCACGTTAGTATAAAAGATGGCTAAGCTAATTCTAGCACTAGCTCAACTACACTATGCAAGCCACCTATACAATTCTAGTGAAGCAAGACTATGATCTCTAATACACACCAACAAGACTAAGTCACTAAGCTACTTACTCCTATGTGATAAAAACTACACTAGAACTAGTACAAGAAAGTAAAGAGCAAGTGACTTGATTCTTATACCAACGATGTAGAGAAGTAACGCACTCGAAGAATCAATCACAATGATCAACCACAAGAGAAATCCTCGGCAAAGAGATGACACAAGATTTTTACCGAGGTTCACTTGCTTCTTGGCAAGCTACTCCTCGTTGTGGCGATGCACCCACTTGTCGGTTCGCGAGCTAATCGACTATCAAGAGTCGAGCCCTCGGCGGGCGCCGCACAACCGCACACAAGATGGGGATCCTCCAAGCCACGAGCTCCACTAGAGTATCCAATTTGCGAACTCCCGCGGGGAAGGATCAAGAACCCCTTACAACACTTGGTGAAGGCTCCAACAATCTCCAATTGCGAGCTCAATCACCTCCGCTGCTCCAAGCCGTCTACCGTGTCGGGAAACACGGAAGAGTAACAAGAAATCCGCAGCAACTCGAAGATCAAGTGCCTCTAGAATGCAACTCTCAAGCAATGCACTTGAATCTCACTCAATCTCACTCAAGATGTGCAACCAAGCAAAGAGATGAGTGGAGGGGTTGTTCTCTAGCTCAAAGGATGTCTCTAGGTCTCAAAATGTGCAAGAGTTGCCCTCAAACCCTGGACATCTTCTATTTATAACGAAGGGGTACGCAGCTAGCCGTTACCGGACGACTCAGTGAAAATCGCGCTGACCGGACGCTCCGGTCAGGGTGACCAGACGCGTCCGGTCACTACACGACGACCGTGAACAGTGCGCGTCAGAACTAGCCGTTGCCGTGACCGGACGCGCTCAACCGTATGACCGGACGCGACAGTGCCAGCGTCCGGTCGCGTTCCAGTAAGCTCCCGTCGAGACCGGACGCGTCCGATCACACGTGACCGGACGCGCCGCGCGTCCGATCGGCACTCCGCTGCGCTCTGCCCCTCTGGACGCCTGACCGGACGCTCCGATTCCGTGAGGGACCGGACGCGCCGGTCGCGCACACTACTTCTGCGCTCAGGTGAACTGATCGGACGCGCTGGTCAGGCCAGACCAGCGTCCGGTCAGAAACCCTAGCAGCACCGAGTTGACCGGATGCGTCCGGTCAGACCGAGACCGCGTCCGGTGCAGCGTCCGGTCACCACAGTGACCGCCGTTTCGCCTCCGTTTCTTTTCCAACTTTCAGCGCAGTAGAAAATAGGCGTTTCACTTCTCCAAAAAGCGCCGAATCCCACCTCGCAAACTCGGCGGGAGGGAGAGAGGAACCCAAACCCCTCTCTACCGCTCAAACTCCACCGCCTTCGCAAATGTGCTAACACCACCAAGTGTACACCACCATGTGCATGTGTGTTAGCATTTCACAAACATTTTCCAAGGCGTTATGTTAGCTCTCAACTAGATCCTAATGCATATGCTCAAGACATTGATCTAGTGGCACTTGATTCCCGAGCTAACCGTGATTGCCCCTCTTGATAGTCGGCTATGTATCCTAAATCCGGTCAATCACTTCTCTACTCATCTTAGACCGGCAAAAGGAAAACCCTATGGTTATACCTTTGCCTTGCACTCTTAGATCATTCTCTTCCACTTGATCATCATGTCCATCATATTGTGTGCATCTATACCATGATCGTCATTTCATGTCCATGCACCATTTCTTTGTGATCTTGTGGCCACCACTCCTTGCCACGTACACCTTCATCACATGTGTTGCTTATGCCTAGCTTAATCACACTTGATACAATAGCATTAGCAACTTGATGTCATTAATTACCAAAACCAAACTTGGGCTTTCAATCTCCCCCTTTTTGGTAATTGATGACAACCATCACAAAGATATGAAATGAAATCAATTTTCAATTTCGATAGTATTAGCTCCCCCTACATATGTGCTTCCATGAGTTTGGTTCAATTGTGCACATATGTATGGATTTGAATTTTGGGAGAGTTACCACTATCAAATTGATGCTAAGGTATATAGAATGGACCTTTGAAGCGTGATACCAATCGGAGTTGCCTTTATATACCATCCTTAGCATCAATGTAGCTAGACACCACTTGTAATTCATCACTCGTAAAGATCACAAACACTAAAGTACCCCGTGAGATCAACATTATAAGCAAAGGTGTCTAGATACTACTTATAAAGCTACTCTCAACAAATCATCATTCAAGTTCTATTTCTAGCAATCACCATGCAATCATGAATATGAATTTAAGCTTTGCAATGCAACAATTCATCATGTTAATGCACATACAAATGCAACAAATAATTCATGAGCTTGCTCCCCCTACTTGTGTTCTCAATTTTTAATTGATCCCTTTCCAATGTCATTCTCTCCCCCTTTGCAACTTAACTTTTTATCTTTGTGACTTTTCTCTCCCCCTTTGTCAACAATCACCAAAAAGGTGCCAATTTTAGTGAGAGTTAAGTCAATTAATATGAGGGAGTCCAAATTATGGTTCAATCTAGATCACTTGCCTAGAATATGTAAATCGGTTTGATCCAAGGACAAGCTTCTTCACACCTCATAAAGTATAAGGGTTATCTTGACCATGTTGAATTACACATCATGAGCTCATTTTCTAGATTCAACACTAGGTTTGCAAGCCCATAAACATGTCATATGCTGCCACTAGATCAATCAAAACATAGAAGCAATAGTGGTACCATATATACATTAAACTCATTTGATTTTCATGAATGAGCCTATTTGTCATGCAAATATGCCTATATGTTCTAAACATGTCCTTAGCAAAGTATGAATGATATGCCAAATAACTTTACCTTGCTATGTTGGAGGAGAGGCATGTCATATAAGAATGTGTGGGTGCTCTCATTTTAAGTTGGAGAAGTCAAGTATGTTCAATTCATTCTTCAACTTGTAAAATCTTTTCTCATCAAGTGGCTTTGTGAATATGTCGGCTAGTTGATCTTCGGTGCCAATGCTCTCAATGCTAATATCACCCTTTTGTTGATGGTCCCTTATGAAGTGATGCCTAATATCAATGTGCTTGGTTCTTGAATGTTGAACCAGATTTTGTGTCATCTTGATAGCACTCTCATTGTCACAAAACAATGGCACATTCTTGAATTTGATTCCAAAGTCATTCAAAGTGGCCTTCATCCAAAGCAATTGTGCACAACAACTACCGGCACTAATATATTCGGCCTCGGCGGTAGATAGTGCAACACTATTTTGTTTCTTTGATGACCATGAAACAAGAGACCTTCCAAGCAATTGACAAGTGCCACTTGTGCTCATTCTATCAATCTTGCATCCACCATAGTCGGAGTCCGAATATCCAATCAACTCAAAATTAGACCCCTTGGGATACCATAATCCAACATCATGAGTGCCCTTAAGATATCTCAATATTCTCTTGGTTGCTTTCAAGTGACTCTCTCTAGGTGAAGCTTGATATCTTGCACATTTGCACACACTAAACATCACATCCGGCCTAGAAGCGGTGACATAGAGCAAACTTTCAATCATAGATCGGTATTACTTTTGATCTACCATGTTGCCACTAGCATCAACACCCAATTGATCATTTGTGCCCATTGGTGTACTCATTTGCTTAGCATCTTGCAATCCAAACTTCTTAATCATGTCCTTGATGTACTTGCCTTGACTTACAAAAGTGCCATTTTTCATTTGCTTGATTTGAAGTCCAAGTAACTAAGCTCTCCAATCATAGACATCTCAAACTCTTTTGCCATCATATTTCCAAATTCTTCACAAAAATCTTGGTTAGTTGATCAAAGATAATGTCATCCACATAGATTTGCAACACAAACAAGTCATTTCCAATTTTCTTGGTGAAGAGAGTGGTGTCAACCTTTCCCATCTTGAACCCTTTAGAGAGAAGAAAATCCCTCAATCTCTCATACCATGCTCTAGGTGCTTGCTTCAAACCATACAATGCCTTCTTGAGCTTGTAAACATAGTTGGGCTTCTTGTCATCTTCAAAACTGGGAGGTTGCTCAACATAAACTTCTTCATTGATGTAACCATTGAGAAATGCACTTTTGACATCCATTTGATAGAGCTTGATGTTGTGTGCACAAGCTGTCGGTACCAATACTATAGGGGTACCCACATTTAACGAAGAATAAAAGTTAAAACGGCTAAGCCACGATGAAACACAGCCCAATTAAAAACGTGCGACAGGTCCGCCTCGTACGAGGCCGGCTCAATGGAATGCCTCGACCGCGTCCTGTCTCCGACTCGTACGAGGCCCCCTCGACGGGAGGCCTCGACCGCGCTCCGACCCGCACGAGGCTCGATCGCCCCCCGGGAGCGCTCCGACTCGCGTGAGCCCGGGTCGAGGCGCTCGACCCCCTCTGTCTCACCTACCACGGGACAAAAAGTCATGGCATTTAATACAACCACCAACTACCACCTACCGGCATGGCCGCGGTCTGGGTCGACGTGGGAACAATACCAGTGTCAGTCCTCACTGTTTTACTGCCCATCCCGTGATGGGAGGTGAAAAACGTCACTGTGCCCACCATACCTAACACTATGCATCACTAGCGACCCTCGAGGGAGGATACGACAAAGCCCGTACGCCGTAATTCCTGGGATTCGGACTTATCCATTCGGCCCCGACCCGACCTCGACCCGGCCTCGACCCTCGACACAGCGCAACAGCGAAGGAAGGACGGTATGGCACAGCGCTCCGGGTCATTTCAGCTCCTCGTCTCCTACAACATCACGTGCCCAGGGATGGCCTCCCATTTCTATGGCACGTCGCTACAGTCACCTCGACAGAGATCGACAAAACATCATTTCAAGGCTCCCCGTCGCCTTGGCCTCCTCTCGTCCTATAAAAAGGGGGAGGCCGGGGCTTCACAAGCAAGCAAGCAAGCAAGCAAGCAAGCAAGCAGAGACGAACAACTAGCCATATACAAGACTGAGATCAACATCTCAAGCAATCATCCTGTACTCTTTCTTTTTCTCCTTTGAGACTTGGGCTCGACGCCCTCTCTCGCAAGCTTGTAACCCCTACGCAAGCACCTCGGTGCAAGGAAATACAAACCTCTCTCACCCCCGCTGGACGTAGGGCCTTCTTTTGCCCGAACCAGGATAAACCTCCGTGTGTTCTCCTTGCATCACCATCCAGGAAAGGGACACGCAGCATTTTACTCGTTGGTTTAGGACCCCCTCGGGTCCGAACACCGACAGTTGGCGCGCCAGGTAGGGGATCGCTGCGTGCCAACGTCGCTTTCCCGCCTTTTCCTGGATGGCTGACCCCGAACGCCCTATCCCGTTGGCCACGGTGATCTGGTTCGGGAGTTTGGAGTTCATGTCGCTTGGCTATGGCTACGATATGGTCCTACTCCCGCCTAGGCACCCTACCGACGAGGATTACGAGCTTTCCCAGCCTGGGGGAGCAATCCGCCGGTACCGTCGCTCCAGGCAGGCGCGAGCCGCCCGACGGCGGCGAGCCCGGCGCAACCATCGTCTCCACCTCGCGGAGGGTGATGGGGTTCCCCGTTCCGGCACTTCCCAGCCAGACGTCGGCCCAGATTTCCTCGTGGAAGGTCTGGGCAGGATAAGCCTGGCCGAGGACGACATGCCAATGAAGAACCCCGCCGCTCCTCCGCCCGGTGCGACGCCACTGCCCCGTGCATCCCTTCCGGCGTGGGCAGCAACATCACCTTCGCCGTTTCCGTTTGGGCTGGTTTCGGCTGCCCAGGTGTATGCTTCTTCCGTAAGCACTTGCATGAGTGCTTATGAGGAACTCCCCGGGCATCATCTACGCTCCACTCTGGACCTCGTCGCGTCCACGCCGGCTTCTGATTATCTGGGCTCTACTGAGGCGCCAGAAACAGAACCCCGTGTGACCGCTTCCCCACGACGCAACCCCAGTGGCGACCCGCAACGGCCATGCATTCCCCTGTCATACTATTATTTCGGCGCCCCTGACTCCGACTCGGCTGACGACACCTACGATCCGACTCACGAGTGCTTCAACGTCGACGTTGAAAGCACGTCGGATTCGGAGGAAGAGGAGCTGGCCGGAGGAAGGCACACACCACCTCATGTCGAGCACCCCGCCGACCGGGACGAGGCTCAACTCCTTGCGGATCAAGGAATGCAGCTCGAGCAAATCCGCGAGTTGCAGGAAAAGCTTGACGAAGAACGGCAAAACCTGTATCTACTTCAGCAAACCCTCGAGCGTGAGCGTGCGGAACGCGCGCCTGGCGGGAGAGCTCGCGACGTCAACCGTCGCATCGACGAGGACCGGGCCGTCGACCCCCCGGTTTTCGCTCGAGCCAGCCAGAACGTCGTCGCCGCCGCCATGCTCCTCCGGAACATGCCCGAGCCGTCGAACCCCGATGCCCGCCGGGCTCGAGATGAGATCCGAGAACTCCTCGAGACCGCTGCCCTGCAGCAGGCCGAGAGCTCTGCCTCAAGGCGACGCGAGCCCGCCTCGGAGTGGCTCGTCGAGCCCTCTCGGCAAGAGAGAGAGGCCTCGGTTCATCCTGAACCGGCCCGACGGATCCGGATGGCTCCCGCCCCTGAGCCCGTCACTCACGACCATGGACCTCGAGACACCCGTGGCAACATCGTCGAGCGCCGCACGCGCAAGCACGGTGACGGCGCGGCTCGAGGTTACCATGTGCACAGGGGCGGGCGCTATGACAGCTCGGAAGATCGTAGCCCTTCACCCGAGCCTCCGGGCCCTCGGGTCTTCAGTAAGGCTATCCGTGAAACGATACTCCCGGCACGGTTTCGCCCTCCCACGACTCTCGCCAAGTACAACGGCGAGACCAAACCCGAACTTTGGCTCGCCGATTTCCGCTTGGCGTGTCAGCTGGGCGGGGCCACCAACGACCGGGTCATCATCCGACAGCTCCCCCTGTTCCTCTCCGACACCGCTCGAGCCTGGCTCGAGGATCTCCCGCCTCAACAGATCCACGACTGGGATGACCTCGTGAGGGTGTTCGAGGGAAACTTCAAGGGAACTTACATGCGCCCCGGCAACTCGTGGGACCTCCGGAGTTGCAAGCAGAAACCTGGTGAATCCCTCCGGGATTACATCCGGCACTTCTCCAGGCAACGTACCGAGCTCCCCAACGTCACCGACTCCGACGTGATCATGGCTTTCCTCTCGGGCACCACTTGCAAAGAGTTGGTCCGAGAGTTAGGCCGTCACACCCCCCTCACCGCCAACGGGCTGATGGACATCGTCACCAACTTTGCCGCCGGCGAGGAAGCAGTTGGTGCCATCTTTGGCGGCGAGCTGGACACGGGGAAGCAGAAGACCGATGATCCCGCGAGCTCCACCCGGGGCTCCAAGAGGAACAACCGCAAGAAGAAGAAAGGCCAGCAGGGCAAGCTCGAGGCCCCGGCCGACGAGCTTGTCGCTGCTACCGAACGCAAAAAGCCTCGAGGCCCCCCCGGCGGGGGCATCTTCGACAAAATGCTTAAAGAGCCATGCCCTTACCACAAGGGACCCATTAACCATAACCTCAAGGATTGTCATATGCTCCGTAGGTACTTCGAGGGCGCAGGCAGCAAGAACACCGACAAGAAGGAAGACCCAAAGGGTGATGACAAGGATGAGGGGTTCCCCGAGATCCACGACTGCTTCATGATCTACGGAGGACCCTCGACCCACCTCTCAGCCCGCCAGCGCAAGCGAGAGCGGCGAGAGGTTTTCTCCGTGCAAACGGCGGTCCCTCGTTTCCTTGATTGGTCTACGGTAGCCATCACTTTCGACCGTGATGATCACCCGGACTACATCCCCAATCCGGGGGTCTACCCTCTTGTTGTTGATCCCGTCATCGCCAACACACGCCTCACCAAGGTACTCATGGACGGCGGAAGCAGCCTCAACATCATCTACTCCCAGACCCTCGACCTCCTGGGGGTCGAGAGAGCACGCCTCCAGCCTAGCGTCGGGGGCTTCCACGGAGTCGTGCCAGGGAAGCGGGCGGAACCCCTCGGACGGGTCGATCTGCCCGTTTGTTTTGGCACGCCGGTCAACTTCAGGAAGGAGACTCTCACCTTCGAGGTGGTCGGATTCCGTGGGACATACCACGCCATCCTCGGGCGCCCGTGCTACGCCAAGTTCATGGCTGTGCCGAACTACACCTATCTCAAGCTCAAGATGTCAGGCCCAAACGGCGTCATCACTGTGGGGCCCTCGTACGAACACGCCTTCGAGTGCGACGTCGAGTGCGTCGAGCACGGCGAGGCTGTTTTGGAGACGGTGGCTCTGGCTGCGGACCTCGACGGTCTCGCAAACGAAGTTCCCGACCCAAAACGCCACGCCGGCAGCTTCGAGCCCGCGGAGGACGTCAAGCTCGTGCCCCTCGACCCCGCTGATCCCAACAGGAAGGCGCTGAACGTCAGCGCCACCCTCGACCCGAAATAGGAAGCCGTGCTCGTCGACTTTCTCCGCGCAAACGTCGACATTTTTGCGTGGAGTCCCTCGGATATGCCGGGCATACCCAGGGAAGTCGCTGAGCACGCCTTGGAGATCCGGGCCGGATCCAAACCGGTGAAGCAACGCCTGCGCCGCTTCGACGAGGAGAAGCGCAGGGTCATCGGCGAGGAGATCCACAAGCTACTGGAGGCCGGGTTCATCAAGGAAGTTCACCATCCCGTGTGGCTAGCTAATCCTGTATTAGTTAAGAAAAAGAGTGGGAAATGGAGGATGTGTGTAGATTATACTAGTTTGAATAAAGCATGTCCGAAAGTTCCCTTTCCTTTGCCACGCATTGATCAAATCGTTGATTCAACTGCGGGATGTGAAACTCTTTCGTTCTTAGACGCTTACTCCGGATACCATCAGATAAAAATGAAGGAGTCCGACCAGCTCGCGACTTCATTCATTACCCCGTTCGGCATGTATTGCTACGTTACGATGCCCTTCGGTCTCCGGAACGCAGGGGCGACGTACCAGCGATGCATGCAGCACGTTTTCAGGGAACACATCGGGTCAACCGTCGAGGCATACGTCGATGACATCGTAGTCAAGACCAAACAAGCCGATGATCTGGTCAGCGACCTCGACGTTGCGTTTAAATGCCTCCGGGCAAAGAATATCAAGCTCAACCCAGAGAAATGCGCCTTTGGCGTTCCTCGAGGTATGCTTTTAGGGTTCATCGTGTCCAAACGCGGCATCGAGGCCAACCCTGAAAAAATCTCTGCAATAACCAAGATGGGCCCCATCCGAGATCTGAAGGGCGTACAGAGGGTCACGGGCTGCTTGGCGGCACTCAGCCGTTTCATTTCACGCCTCGGCGAAAAAGCACTCCCTCTGTATCGCCTCTTGAAGAAATCGGAGCATTTTTCCTGGACCCTCGAGGCCGAGGAAGCCCTCACAAAACTCAAGGTCACGCTCTCTAACTCACCAATTCTCGTCCCTCCGACCCCAGGAGAGCCGCTCCTACTTTACGTCGCTGCCACGTCACAAGTAGTCAGCACGGTCCTGGTCGTCGAACGGGCCGAGGAGGCTCATACCTTGCTCGTCCAGAGGCCGGTCTACTTCATTAGCGAGGTGCTCTCGGAAACCAAGGCCCGGTACCCTCAAATCCAGAAACTGCTATATGCTGTCATCTTGACACGGCGCAAGCTCCGACACTACTTCGAGGGCCACCCGGTTACTGTGGTTTCTTCTTTCCCCCTGGGAGAGATAGCCCAGAACCGGGAAGCCTCGGGTAGGATCGCCAAGTGGGCAGTCGAGCTCATGGGCGAGACCCTATCTTATGCGCCGCGCAAAGCTATAAAGTCACAGGTATTGGCAAACTTTCTGGCTGAATGGACCGACACCCAGCTCCCTCCCGCACAGCTCCAGGCCGAGCTCTGGACCATGTACTTCGATGGGTCATTGATGAAAACAGGAGCAGGCGCGGGCTTGCTCTTCATCTCACCCCTTGGGGTTCACATGCGCTATGTCATCCGGCTCCATTTCCCTGCGTCCAACAACGTCGCTGAATACGAGGCACTCGTCACGGGGCTGAGAATCGCCATCGAGCTCGGGGTCCGACACCTTGACGTTCGAGGCGACTCCCAGCTCGTGATCGATCAGGTCATGAAGAGCTCGAGCTGCCGCGACCCCAAGATGGAAGCTTACTGCCAAGAAGTACGGCGCCTCGAGGACAAGTTTCACGGCCTCGAGCTCAACCACATCGCACGCAGGTATAATGAGGCCGCCGATGAACTCGCGAAAATCGTGTCTAGTCGAACCACGGTTCCACCAGACGTTTTCGCGAAAGATCTCCAACGGCCATCCGTCGACCTTGGGTCGGATAGAGGGGTCGACGGGACGTCACTCGACTCCCCACCTGAGGCAGAAGCCCCCTCGACCGGGGCCGAAGCCATGCAGGTGGAAGGATCGACCCCACCATCTGACCTCGAGCTTGACTGGCGCGCTCCGTACCTCGACTATCTTATCCAAGGGGACCTCCCCTCGAGTAAGACCGAGGCTCGACGGATCGCTCGACGTGCCAAAACCTTTGTGATCGTTGGCGACAGTAGGGAGCTGTACCGCCGCAGCCCTACTGCCATCCTCCAACGTTGCATCACAAACAAGGAAGGCAGGGACCTACTCAGCGACCTGCACTCGGGGGCTTGCGGTCACCACGCTGCGCCTCGAACCCTCGTCGGGAACGCCTTTCGACAAGGATTCTATTGGCCGACCGCGGTCTCCGATGCTGTCAAGCTAGTACGCTCCTGTAAAGGTTGTCAGTACTATGCAAGACAGACTCATCTCCCGGCACATGCCCTGCAAACCATTCCCATCACGTGGCCGTTTGCCGTTTGGGGCCTCGACCTTGTCGGACCTTTAAAGAGGACAACGGGCGGCTTCACCCACTTGCTCGTCGCTATCGACAAATTCTCCAAGTGGATCGAGGCTCGCCCCATCACCAGCATTAGGTCCGAACAAGCTGTGCTTTTCTTCACCGACATCATCCATCGCTTTGGGGTCCCCAACTGCATCATCACGGACAACGGCACCCAGTTCACCGGAAAAAAGTTTCTGGATTTCTGCGACCACCATCACATTCGTGTGCTCTGGTCGGCTGTGGCTCATCCAAAAACAAATGGCCAAGTAGAACGTGCCAATGGCATGCTCCTACAAGGCCTGAAACCCAAAATTTTTGACAAACTAAGTAAACATGGCAAAAGATGGGCTGCCGAGCTACCCTCGGTCCTATGGAGCCTAAGGACAACGCCGAGTCGAGCCACGGGGTTCACTCCGTTCTTCTTAGTCTACGGGTCCGAGGCTATGCTCCCAACTGATATAGAATACGGATCCCCAAGGTTAAAGGCCTACAACGAAAGAAATAACGACGCCACAAGACAGGACGCCCTCGACCAGCTCGAGGAGGCCCGAGATGTGGCTTTGTTGCATTCCGCCAGGTACCAGCAGGGTCTCCGATGCTACCACGACAGACACGTCCGCAGGCGTAACCTCAACGTCGGCGACTTGGTGCTACGACGGAACCAGAACACCAAGGGGCGCCACAAGCTCACACCGCCATGGGAAGGACCGTACATTATCGCAGAAGTACTAAAGCCGGGCACCTACAAGCTATCCAACGAGAAGGGCGAAATCTTCACCAACGCTTGGAACATTGAACAGCTACGTCGCTTTTTTCCTTAAGAAGCCTCGAGGCTCTGTAATTTCTTTTCGTCAATAAAGAATACAGCGATGTTCAAATTTTTCGTCTCACAAAGAGGAAGGATCGACTCTGCACTCCCAGAATCGACCCTCCCTCGGGGGCTACAAGGGGGGAACCCCCCAGTCCCTGAAAATCTTTTTGCTCTTTTTTAAATTTAAGAACCGCTTCTTAGATCGACAGCGCCGCAAGAGCACCCTAAGGTTCGAAAGGGCTCTCGAGCCTGGAGTATCACCTACGCCTCCGAGGCTACGGTACCTCCACTCACCCCTCATGCCTTCTAGAGGTGCAACTTCACGCTAAGATGACCTAAAAAACGGCCCTTAAACTTTGAAAAAGAGTACACCCCCTTGTCGTTTAGATCAGGATCTTACACGATCTACAAGGCCGCAACGGCACCCTGAAGCTCAAGGGCAGTTGAGCCGTGAGATCACTTACGCCTCCGAGGCTACGGTACCTCCACTCGCTCCCTTACGCCAAAGGATGCAACTGCGTGCTAGCTAAATCGTGCAAGAACGTGATCCAAACGATAAAGGGAAGAAAAGCTTGAATAAAACTAAAACAACCGCGAACCGGTTTATGTTTCGAGTTCTTACGGCCTCCGAGGCCACCACGACCAAAATTCAAAGTAACTAACTTATTACATGGGCCCCCGCGCCCAGATTTGGCTCACAGGCCGTCGTCGTCAGCAGGCGGGACCACCTCAGGTTCAAAGAGCGAGGCCAG